>JAULBZ010003376.1:0-16552 GCA_032360805.1 Neoturris breviconis
AACGCCCCCTTCTTTTAAACGCCCCCCTCGATTAAACGCCCCCTCTGCAAATGAAAATATTTAATAAACGCCCCCGGGGTTTATTCGAAGCATTACGGTATCTCCAAAATTTGTTCCCAGATGAAGAGTGCTGTATCAACGATCTTGCAATTGATTGGTTTCTTTGTACCGAAGAAATCAATCAATTGCAAGCTTGTTGACTTAATACTCTTCAGCGTAAATTAATTTTTCTTGAATTTATTGATTTTGACTTCTTTAATGCTAAAATATCTGCTTTTTGAAACAAATTTTGGAGGTGGCTCCTAACATCATTCTTCCTGATGTCTTTTACAGTCATTTGCTCCAGTTGATATTGTGATGAAGAGTGAGTATGGTAACATCACTGCTACGTTAAGATTACTGAGGTTGCTTGTTAAATATTCTGGTGAATTGAGACAACATTTAGAAGACTCATTTATTCAGACTCCAACTAAACCATGGAGAAGTGAGTACTATAACAGAGCTCAAAATAAGAGCATAATAATCACTGTGAAGGAGTGATTATTGAGTATAGTTGCATGATTTGTAGCCTGAAGCTGTACTCAAAAATAACTTCTCCCCAGGGACTAATTTTTATATCACGTTCAACAAATACCAATGAAAACTGAAGAACTTGACCAGTTCAAAGTCTGCAGTAAAGACGCTAGAACAATATCGAACAATGTTCTAGCGTATTTACTACAGACTTTGAACAAGTTTTTGCCCCCTTGGAAGGCTTAGAATGAGAATCTATCAAGAGCATGCATAGATTAAGTTACACAATCAAAGTTTTTTGAGTAAGGCTATGAATTTGTTACATTTTTGATACTTTCTTTCATAGGTATCATTCCTCAATTATTTGCAAGATTAAATCACCCAGAGAGTTATGTTCAAAGTAGTGTTGCTAACTTGTTGTGTAGAATTGCAAAAGATTCACCACAACTTATTGTTTATCCTACTGTTGTTGGTTGTTCAGATATGATGCCACAACAGCAGTTGAGCAAAACTTCAGCCCAAGGTATATTTTAAAAATGAATCTGTGCAGATGTGTGTTAGGTCAATGAGCTTGCAATGGTTTGGTTTCTTCGGTTGACTCAGTACTCTCCTCAGTAGATTTTAGTTTTGAGATGGGCCCTTATCTTTCTTGCTATCACACAGGAATGAATAGCTCAGCAGGCAACAACTTGTTCAAAGTCTGCAGTAAAGACACTAGGACAACTTCTTCGACATTGCTCTTGCATTATTACTGCATACTTTGAACAAGTTTTTCCTGCTGGGAAGTATGAATCAGTGTTTAAATTGAAAACAAATAATCACTGTGGTGATTGATTTTTAAACGTAACTTCAGACTAAATTATTTCCTCTAATTTTGGACCTTTACCAATAAAACTGCTTACGAAGTAAGCAGTGTAACCAATTATTTTAAAAACTTGGTAACATTTCTTGGCTTTTTATGCTTTTATCAATCTCTAACACGGTCAGACCTGTAAACAGTTATTCCATGGTGAAACATGGTGAAATGAAAGCATAGCTACAAACTTTGTAGCTTCCTGGCTCAAATAATCATTGATATCTAACTCTCCTTGTAGGAATTTTACGTGCTTATCAGTATCAAGATGATGATGAATGTGAACAGCCTGTTGTTGTTGATGATGACAGTCAGGAAATTGCATCACAAGTAGAAGAAGCACCTTCATCACAAGATGAGCAACTGATGATATCTATTGAAGAAAAAGCCATGCAATCATCTCTTCATGTTATTCTTGATACATTAACAGAAGATAATCCAAGCCTTGTACAAGAGGTGAAATGTGTTGTGCAGGAGTTACGAAGAATTACGTTACTCTGGGATGAATTGTGGCTTGGTTCTCTAACACAGCTACATCAAGAAGCTCAAAGGTAGTTTCTTAGATGTGCTATATATGTTAAAACAGTAATTGAAATTAGTAAATAATCACTGTGGAGGAGGGATTTGAGCATAGCTTTAGGCTTTGTAGCCTGAAGCTATGCTCAGAAATCACTCCTCCACAGTGAGTATTTGCTCTTACTTTGACCACTGAATGAAGCTTTGGCAGTGCTTGAAATAAAACAAATTATCTCTGTGATGGGGTGATTTTTTGAGCATAGCTTCAGACTAAAATGAGGGATCACTAGCACTAACTATTGATATTTCTTACTGTGATTGATTCTAAGAATGATTACTAGTAACTATCTCATGTAACAAGACTAAAAGTAACTATTGGATATCACCTGTGGAGGAGTGATATCTGGCAATTATTTTCAGACATTAACAATGATTTCTTTTAGGCGGATACAACAACTGGGCAGTGAAATAAAACGTGTGAACAGTAACAAAACGTTATCTGAATCACAGAAATCTGCACTGATAAAAGAGAAACATTCTGCACTTATGAAACCGGTATGTTTCTTTCATGTATATTATTTATGACACAGGTATTTATGGATTGTCTAAATAGATTGTGACGAAACGTTGGCAAACTCGTAGACATAATATTACCCTTTTGTACACTATCTTTTTTCTCCGTATGTCATCTCTTCGTAGTTTATTCCTTGATTCTTTGTATTCGTTATAAAATTCATTTGTTTCAGACTAGTACAAAATTGTTTAGTATCAATGCCCAAAATGGGAACCAATATAATCACTTTGAGTGAGTTGATTTTTGAGCATAGATTCAGGATACAAAACTGTGCTCCAACATCATTTCAGTGATGCTCTATTTTTTCACCATCTAGTTGTTTTATGCCCTTGAAAGATTATACAAAATTACATGCCAACCTCCAGAAACACCCCATGAAAGAGCTTTTCAGAACTCCTTTGGTGCACAGATAAACAAAGCGATTGATTCGTTGAAGAATCCTGTTGATCCAGCTGCACCAGAACTTAGCTGGGAACTTGCTAAACAAGTAAGTTGATAATAATTTCTTCATACAGAGCTTGAAATAAGAACGTATTGAATGTGGAGAAGAATTCATGAACCGAATCTATTCCTTGCTGTTATTTTAAGCGCTGATGTGTGGTGATAGATATTGCATATGGCACCTTTTGTAAAACTCTGTAAAATGTTTTGTAGTAACCATGCAAATGTCACTGAGCAATACCATGATTTCCTCGCGTAAACTCCTTCAAAGGAATAAATCTGTGATAATATATGATAAAAAATATGTTTCAAGAAATAATACTCAAAATAGATGTTTTAGAATAATAATCACGGTGGGAGAGGGATTTTGGAGATCTCTCCATGGTAGATTAAAAATATGTTAATAATCAAAATAGATGTTTTAGTAGTTAATATAAGAGTAAATAATCACAGTGGGAGAGGGATTTTGAGTATAGCTTCAGTCTGTATAGCTATACTAAAATCGCTCTCCAACGCGTGATCTGCCAGTTATTATTTTGACTGATATTCTTTTCATATTAGCTCTTTCACACTCTACAGTTACGAGCACAGAAAAGACCAATGAACAATTTAGCTATGGAAGAAGTTAGTCCAATCCTGGCAAAAAGTGACTTTCAATTGATTCCTCTGCCTGGAATTGAATGTACCGAGGTAACTAGAGATTTGTCTTGATACCCTTTTTCATACTCTTGCGCTTCTTCAGACGATTATTACAAATTGTTAATATAACCATTTGTTAAAATGGAAGCAATATTGAAAAGCATGCTGTGCTGTTTTGTAGGAGTTGCCTGATAGTCTGTGACTATTGAAACTTAGTTCGGGCAGCTGAAAAGTTGAGAAAAAGTGAGGTTTGATTGCTACATGTGACTATCAAATAATTATTATCAATAAATTACATAATAAGGTTTCCTTAAATTTTTTAGATTTATTTTGTTTTCACAATCATGTAAAAAGTAGAACAAAGTAGGAAATACAAAAATATTTGTAGGGACATCTCAAGCTGCAAAGTAACTGTCGAACATCACTTGTGGAAGATTGCTTTTTGAGTATAGTTTATATATTATATTTTTCTTTAGAATATCACTTTAAAAGGTTTTAGTAGTGAGATACAAATCTTACCCACGAAAACAAAACCGAAGAAACTTGTCATGATTGGATCAGATGGACAGAAATATGCTTATCTATTCAAAGGACTGGAAGATTTGCATTTAGATGAACGTATAATGCAGTTTCTAGAAATATGCAACAACATGTTTGCAAAGGATGATAAGTAAGTTTTTCTCATGTAGTGGTCAATATAAGAGTAAATAATCACTGGGGGAGAGAGATTTAGCATAACTTCACAAGCTTTTTAACCTGAAGCTATGCTCAAAAATTATTTCTCCACAGTGCTCTTATTTAAATCAATGTTCTATGGTAAGACTGGTCAAAATAAGAGCAAATAGTCTGAAAAAAACTTCTTTTCACAGAAACTGGATAAATGGAAATTCACTTTTATATAGAAAGAAAAAAGAATGTTCAGATTAAAAGTAGTACAGAGGAAAATCCTAAATTCACTTTTTCTGTATTATTGTTTTAAATGATTACTGTACGTATTTATTTTTTAGATCTGGAGAAAGAAAATATTTTGCACGTCATTACTCAGTAACTCCACTTGGACCAAGATCAGGACTTATCCAATGGGTAGATGGTGCTACACCTCTTTTTACATTGTATCGCAGATGGCAACAACGGGAAGCAGCTGCTCATGCTCTTCTAAAGAACCAGGTCAGTGATCAAAAGAAAGAACAAATGATCACTACGGAGGAGAGTTTTAGCCTGAAGCTATGCTCAAAAATTACTCCTCCACAGTGATTATTTGCTCTTATTTTGAATAATGGCTTTTTTCTACCATCGCTCACCATCAGGAAAGTATTCAACCAATGGTTGAAATAAAAGTAAACAATCACTGTGGTGGAGATATTTTAAGAATAGCTTCAGGTTTTTTATCCTGAAGCTATGCTCAAAAATTACTCCTCCACAGTGATTATTTGCTTTTATTTGTACATCGTTGAAACGAACTTGAGGATACCATTTCAATTATTAATTAGCAACCGTATAGTTTTTGTGACATTCAATTCTGAAAAAACTGTCCAGTAGTTATTACCATTTTTATATACCCCCCATTTGTTCTAACATAAGTATCTATATTTTAGGGTGACAAAAATGCACCAATTACTGTTCCAGCTCCATTACGACCAACTGAATTATTTTACAATAAAATCAATCCTTTGCTAAGAGAAAAGGTAAAATGAATTAAAGCTAGATTTCAGTATTTGTCATTTTTATATGTGGATCTATGCACACTATCGTACCCAGTAGGCAAAAAAATTGTGTGAAGTCCGCAGTAGCTAGAACAATGTCTTTGACGTAGTTCTAGCATCCTTACTGTTGACTTTGAACAAGTTTTGAATTCTACTGCTTGAATTCATGAGGTACATCTTTTTTGTTTCAGTTCTTACTGATGTCTGCAAAACTGACTTTGATCGATCGGTATTTTCTATGCAAACTTTAAGAAAAGTTTGATTTCAGTTTTTTTTTCAATATGCATCAACTCTCAAATATGCTTTTGCAGGGGTGGAAATAAAGTCCAGCCATCGGACTTGATCGATCATATTTGTATAACTAGTCATTATTAAATTATTGCCAGTGAAATGATAAATATCTGTAAATCATCTAAGCTCTTATCAGGTTAAAGGAAATTTAAACACCATAGACATTGCAATAAATAAAACAGAAACACCACAGAAAGAATGTTAATGCAGGCTTCCCTCTGAATGTCATTTTAACTTGTGTATGTTTTGCAACTATTTATCATGGTTTTAAACCCCATATTCATGTTCTTGGTATATGACATACTTTTTACTAGCAATTACGAAAGTGCCCGACATTTCTTGTTAATAATATGACATACAATTTTGACAAGTGGAAATTCATCTTATTTTCAATTTCAATTTCCTCTTTATTATTTCAATCTTATTTACTTTTTTATCTAGGGTATTAATCCAAGCACTTCTCGTAAAGATTGGCCACTAAATATGTTGCGAAAAACTTTGCAAGATCTTTCTAATGATACCCCAATTGATTTGTTGAGCCGGTAAGTCCCTCCAATTGACTTGTTGAGTTGGTAAGTTTATGGAAATAAATATTTTGTAAGCAGCCTGTAATATCGTTTTATTGATTATTAGTAACTCAGTATGTTTACTTGCATGGGTTTACCATATAAGCCTTGGGCTTTTAGGAGGTCTAATAATAGCTTTTAGGGGGTCTAACCCCTTCGGTACAATGTACCACACACTGATAACAGTTTTACTTGAAACTTGGTTACAATAATGCCCAGCCTCTATTATTTCCAAAAAGTAATAATAATTTGCATGCGTCATCATTTCATGCAAATTGTGAGTATTTTACCACAAAAAAAAACTGGCGAAAATGCGAAAAACGAAATAAACAATTATGTTAATTATTATAATTTGCTAATTATGAATGATTTTTTCTCTATTAAACCCTAAACAGCCATTATAATGTCTTGTAGACCAAAATATAAACGCTTTTTAAAAATATTTCGAATTATTTTTTTTAAGAAAAGAATTACTCACCAGTTTTTTAATGCAATAATTAACATGAAAAATCACCAAATCTACACCTAATAACGTTAGCTGGTCCAACGTTATACAGCAACTTCGAGGGTTATGGTACAAATGCTCCTCAACTCGGGGACTCTCTCCATAATTCCCTTTGAAAGGACTCCCTTCATAAATTTCTATGGAACCATGCTGCAGTATTGAAACTTTCACAAAAGTTAGGTCAAGACATAAATAAAAAATATAGCACAATTATTTTTTTGATGACAATAATTTCAAGCAAGAATAAGAAAAAACAAATGTTTTTTTGAAGTTTTTTTTTACCACGTCAAAAATTTGGTTGCTAAGGTAAAATTATCCCTAGTTACCAAAAAGAAATTCAAAGCAATTCTAGCTATAATAGGAAAAGACCTAAAATTTTAGTCGTATAACCAAACATTCGAAAGTTATCATTGCCAAGGGTTAAGATTTGAAACTGAAGTTATTCTCAAGAATAACTCCTCTATGGTATGTCTTCTTATTTCCAACACTTATATAAATTCGTATCAAGTGCTTTTATTAATTTTTTTAGAGAATTATGGTGTGCTAGTACAAATGCGAGTGATTGGTGGACTGTAATTCAATCGTATTCACGTTCAGTAGCAGTGATGTCAATGATTGGATATGTGATTGGTTTAGGTGATCGTCATCTTGATAACATACTTGTTGATCTTACTACTGGAGAGGTAGTTCATATTGATTACAATGTCTGTTTTGAGAAAGGAAAAGCTTTGCGTGTTCCAGAGAAAGTGCCATTCAGAATGACAAGAAATATGGAAGCAGCACTTGGTGTTACTGGTGTCGAGGTATTATGTTGTTTTTATATGATACTGTATTTCTCCACATAAGGCTTGTGTGAGCCCCAGGCTTATCGGTGTTCATATAGCTTCTTTGATCTTAAAACAAAAAAAGAGTCTTGTACTTTATGTGCAGGGGACTTTTAAAGCATAGAAATCTGACATGTGTTGTCATTTCCTTGTATTCTCCATTGCTTATGATGAAGCAGTAAGTTATGTTTGTCAATGCAGTGCTGAAGGAAAAGGAAGAATTACACCTGTTTTACACTTATGACACAGAGACAAGTGCTGTATGTATGTGCTGTTCCATATTTTTCCAAGACTGTCACAAGAATCTTAAAATTTGTTGCAAATCTGCAAATCTGTTGGAAATCACAATGTAGTATAGTTTTCAGCTTTTCAACTGAACTGTACTCAAGAAAACACTGAAGTGATGTGTTATTTCCAGGCTTATTGTTGCACAAAGTGTTTCCTTCATGATGTGGTGATTGTGATCACATTGTTGTAAGTGTAAAACAACAAGCTTGAACAATCATATAATTGATTTCTTGCATGCTAATGTGAAAAGATACAAATCATTAATAATATTATATTTGCAGGGATTTTTAATATCTTAAATTATTTAACCTGAAATTGCACCTTAATTTATTTATGTAGAGTATTATTCTCTTCATACACTGTGAAAGAGTTGATTTTGAGCTTTGTAACCTAAAGCTATACTCAATCATTGTTCTTATTTTGACCACTATTTTTAACAATCATTTTATAGGGAATCTTTCGAAGTTCCTGTGAGAAAGTAATGCAAACATTGCGACAAGGTCGAGAAATTCTCTTGACTTTATTGGAAGCATTTGTTTATGATCCACTCATCGATTGGACAACAGCAAATGATGCTGCATTTGCAGGTGCATTCTATGGAGGTGGAGCAGCAGCTGATGAAGGAAATAAATTTAGCAGAAAAGAAATGGAACGCAGTATTACACAAACATTGCTATCAACAAGAGTGACAGAAATGAAAGTTGGATGGACTGCAAATAAGTTAGTATCTAGCTTCTTTACTGCAGACTTTGAACAAGTTTTTACCCACTTGTGTCTTTCAGCACAAGATACATCAAATCAACATCAATGTGCGTCTTTTTTGCGATTAACTAGGCATTGCATGCACTTTGGGAAGTAGTTTTTAACAAGTTAATTATGTCTTCTTTTTTTTCCAGAGATGAATTGATTGACGCATTGAATAAATTAAAAGATTTGTCAGATCATTATTGTGAGACTCTCAATAGTCAATGGTATTCACATGAGGAACTTGGTATGCTGCAACACCAAGCATCGCTTCTTAAAGCTGCACTTATCAAACCAGATCACCCATTGCACAGTCTTCAAGCTAGGTAACAACAAGCTTTTCAGTTTTTATATTTGTAGTCTATAATTGTTTTTTGGAAGGGTCTCAACACTAAAAAATGGTAAAGAGTACGGAGGCAACGAACTTCCAATAGATTGCTTGGTTTCTCTTTATACTGAAGAACCAAGCCATTGAAAATTTTAAACCCTTTTGTGCAGTTTTATTTTAGCTTCGAAGCTGAAAACTATACTAAAAAAAAAAACGCTCCTCCACAGGTGATTTCCAGCAGTTATACTAAGGTTTGGTTTTAAGGTATTGAGTCCCTTACATAGTTTGATCTGTTATTGCATAGGTGGTTTCCCCATTATAACTATCAGTAGCATTGTCAAACGAGCTCACCATAATTTGATATGTAAAAATGTTTTTGTCATCTCACTTTATAATTCAAACCTTATTACCCTTTTTTTCTCCCAAAATTGTTGCACATCATGTAATCCTTAATCGCTCAACAAATATGTTATTCAGGCCTCAAAATTTCAAGAATTAAGACGGGGTTCTGTTGTAATCCTTTTTGGAACCCATCAGTTCCGTGGAGAATATTTAGGTTTTGTAGGTTTTTTTGTTACCGTAACGCTAGGTTCCGTTATTTCGTTTCTGTATTTTCGTAATGGCATCTGTAGTACTTTAAACTTGAAGTATACGAGGTTGGTTAGTTTGTTTTAAGCAATCGCTTTTTATCTCGTCTTCTGCTGTTCAAGATAGTTGCATATTTAAATGTGTTATGTGTATATAACAGAACAAAAATTGCAAAGTTAATATCCATTAAAATTCTTGGAACATGCTTTCTATTATTCCATTATTTTTTCTTCGGGTATATAAATATTTTATTAATGCATGAAAAAGATTACAAGTATTGTCTTTATTAATACACGTTTCTTTTGTTTCAAAAATAAATAATGTTTACTATTTTTAAAAAGACCTATAAACCAGAGCATGTTTTTATTTCACATGTATGAACGATATTTGATGGACTTGTAGGAGAACATTTAAACGAAATGATCGCTGTAACATCTATAGGTTTTTTTAAGAAACCTCCCTCCTACGTAGATGAAAGCTAAGTGACAAATTTTATTTAATAACTTCACTCTTACTCTTATAATTCACAGAAACGAAACTTTTACGGAACTGGAATGAGCATTACCGTGAAATTTTGAGACCTGTTATTGTTTATTGTTTACCAGCATTTCAGGCTTGGGTTCTCTTTCAGTTAATCAGGATACTATCATCTTTGTTGAAGTACTATATGTGTGACTCAGTGCCCTTTTCTATAGTATTTGATATTTGATCCCTCTATTATCCGCATTGCCCTTACTCATTAGTTTAAAAAAAGCTCATGGTAAATATATAATCGTTTGTTTATCAAATAATTTCAGATATGACAAACAAGCAAAATTACTCGGCGATTTAAATCATTCCAAGTTAAAGATTAAAGAGAAATTAATTGAATGTGACCAGATACAGAAACAATTTCAGGTGATTCTTCTTCTTATAAATAACTGATAGATATAGCCATTGGATGAGTGTATTTTGTGTACAGTTTTCTGTGGAATATTCAAAAATACTCCTCCGGGAAATATCTGACAATAATTTTCAACCTTTCAACCTGAAAATAACTGCCAGACATCACCTGTGGAGGAGTGCTTTTGAGCATAGTGTTCATGGTTATGGTTGTTAGTGCTTGAAAATGAGATTAAAATAATCCCTGTGAAGGAGTGGTTTTTGGACATCTTAAAGCAATGTTCAAAAATTACTCCCCAAAAATCTGTTCCTTTTATTTTAAGTAGTATCGGCGTTAGGCATTATTAGAGTATTTATGTGATTGCAGTAGTCACTGAAGAGGAGGGATTCTTGAGCATAGCTTCAGACTTTGTAGCTCAAAAAGCACTTCTCCACAGTGTATTTTGGGCACTAAATTGTATCCTCGTTCTTTTAGACTGCATTTATGAAAGTCCAAGGAAACCATGTTAGCAATATGTATACAGAAGTGTGTAAATTAGCTGCTGTCGGAGCGCCAAGCTATGGACCTGCTGTCAAGTTTCTAAATAGTGCTGGACAGTCTAATGTTGTCTCGCAGTGTGAACAAATTGAAAATGAATTATCAGCAGCATTAAATCAAAGACGTGCCACTCTTCGTGCATGTATTGAAACTATACTTTCGTATTCTAATATAGTACAACAGGTATGTTCAGTTCTCAAACTGACAGCAAATAATCACTGTGGAGGAGAAAATTATGCTCCAAATCCACTCCCCCATGGTGATTATTTCTTTTTGTATTCAGTTCTATATAACTTATTATTTACAATTAACATAATAACCAGATTCTAAAAATATTTACAGCTTTAGGAATAGAAATTTTCTATATAGTTTATTTAACATTGAATGGTGGATAGGTGCACATAGATTATCTGCAGTTATCTGGAAGTCTGATAACAATGAACTTGCAGTATTCGAAATAATATCAAACAATCACTGTGGAGGAGCGATTTTTGAGCATAGCTTCAGGCTACAAAGTCTGAAGCTATCCTCAAAAATCCCTCCTCCACAGTGATTATTTAATCTTATTTCAAACATTGATATGAATTGTTATTTAGTTCAACAATGATTATATACATCATCATCGTCTAAGTGAATGGATACTTCTCCTTACATCATTGTATAGTGAACCTTCATCCTTAAAATGTAAACACGTGCTCGAGCATCACGAAGAAACAATTGTAAAGAAAAACAATATACACAAAGATCTTCAGCCGCTTGTGCAAGCTTTAGAAAATAAGTTAAATCAATATTTTAATGAACAAAATGGGAGACTAGTCAAGGTATAGTCTAATGTTTAAATACCACATGTATTGTCCACTCATCAGATTTTATAGATATTCATGCATATTTATAAACTATGCACAATACTTTGTTATTGGGTTTGCTGTGTGAATATCACTTCTCTGTCATTTTTTCATTAGGTGAACAACATTTTCAGCTTTACCGCCATTCATTTAGATTGTATGGCAGAAATGTAACAAGAGCCCAATTGGCTGAAGATTTGCGCGTCTTGAAGCTACCAATCCTGGCCATAAATACCATTCTCATGAAGTAACCATAACCATACTGTAACCATTACCATACAGTTACCATAACCGCACTATTACCATACGTAACCCTAATCCTAACAATACCTTCACAATACCATAACTACACCATAACATATCATAACTATGCCATAACCATGCCATAACCATGCCATACCCATGCCATACCCATGCCATACCCATGCCATAATCATAACCATACTATAACCATAACCATACCGTGTAACCATACCCATAACCATACCATAACCATAATCATGCTGTAATCATACTATAACTACATCATAACCACATCATAGCAATGCCATAACAATAAAAATAACCATGCCGTAACCATAACCATACTATAACCATATTGTAGCCATACAGTAATCTTACCGTAACCATACCATAGCCATACGTTTACCACAACCAAATCATTACCATAACCACACTATAACCATACCATGACGATAACCATAACATAACCAATCTCCTATTATAACTATATCCATGCCATTATCCTGACAATACATTTGCAATACCATAACTATACCATAACCATATCATCATAACTATACCATAACCATACCATAATCATACTGTAACCATATCACAACCATACCGCAACCATAGCATAACCATACCATAACCGTAACCTTGCCATAGCCATAACCTTGCCATGCCAATACCGTAACAATACCATAACCATAAACACACCGTAACCATAATCATACTGTAACCATACCATAGCCACAACATAACCACATCATAACCATGCCATAACAATGATCATAACCATGCTGCAATCATACTGTAACCATAGCTATACCACAACCATATCGGAACCATACAGGATTCATACTGTAACTGTCTGTTACAAGATGCTTTCTTAATTCGAACAAATTCTACTGATCCCTTGGAGCTTCAGATTAGATTGATTCCACTGTATAGTGCTTGTTTTTTGTGTGTTTATAGTTAGGTGAACGTCGCAATCATGAACATGCTGAAACATCTTCACTATCTGGTCCCGTCACAGAAACATGGAATGCATTAAGAAAGTTCATAGGAGATGCAGGTGCACCTGGAGCTACTAGCTTAGCTTGTGTTACTGTCACTGCTTTAACAACATTGAATAAACGACAGCTTGTAATGGAAAACGCTGCTGCAGGTAACAAGCCTGAATATAACGGACATCATATGTGGAGGAGTATTTTTTAGTATAGTTCAGCCCCAAAGCTGAAAACTACTTGAAAACACTCCTCCACAGGTTTGGCAGTTATATTCAGGCTTGGGTAAGCAGTTCTCTGAATAAGAGTCCAACATGCACCAAACCTCTAAATAACTGCGTGACATTGTCTGTGTAGGAGTGTTTTATGCTAAAAAATTCCTCCACAGGTGATATACGACTATTTCCAGGCTTGTGCACTATAGATTGGTGATTTTTGAGTTCTAGGTTACAAAACCGGAACATTTGCCAAGAATTTACTCATACATTGTATTTGCTGTTATACCACTCATACACTTGCAGTGGTCAGAATAAGAGTAAATAATCACTGTGGTTATTTACTATTATATCAACCACTGACTGATAATCTGTGTTGAGTTGGAATTAAGTTTCCTTGACATATACTGCAAGTCTGAATATAACTACTGGATATTACTTGCTTACAAACTGAAAACTACACTCAAATGACACCCCACCACAGGTGATGTCTAGCAGTAATATTAAACCTTGTCTTAGGATGATAAAATCGTACATGTCAGTATAATATATTAGTTGTTTTCTTTGTTGTTGTTGTTGGCTGGGACCACTTTACAGGAGAACAAGTAGACGGCTTGGTTCCCCCCGACTGTGGTACGGTTTATAAACGCCACTGCTTAACCATTAAGCCACTACTCTTATTATGACAATGTTTTTAAATTGATTGGTAAGATTGTTTCAATATTTGTTATTAGGATGGCATCGAAGGAACCAATCAGTGTTGCAAGATTAAGTACACTTAGTACACTAAGTGTACTTAATCTTGCAACACTGATTGGTTCCTTCGATGCCATCCTGCAATGTCATTGGCTATAATTTTCTTATTAGTTGCTGGTGATCGTTTGATGCATTTGACTTCGCGAGATGGAGATTGGTTCCTTGATGAACTCTGTACAATGTGCGGTAATATATCTCAGTTGCTATCTGTACTTAAAAACAATCCTCTTCGTACACCTTCATTAAAAAGTAATTCAAATAATGAAGTTATGGATACTATTTCTGTTGGAATGCAAGTTGTTTTCGTTGCTGTTAGAACCTATAACGCTTTGCAAGAATTCATGTCAAACTTTCGCACTATAATTGTTCCTGAAGCAGTTAAAGCATTCTTGAAGTGTGATCCAACTGTGTTAAATATGACAGAAGCTATCAAAGAGGTGGTTGAATCAAGCCCTATTGCTATACAGGAGCTTTGTGAGAAATATCATAAAGCATTAAAAGAGAAACACGATGTCCCTGGTGATATTGTGAACTTGGTGAATAATTTAAAGAACAGATTTGAACAATTAGCAGAACCAGATGTTAAATTAGAGAACGAAGATGGTATTTATATAACTTTTTTAACCTGCCAGTCATAAAACATTAAATGGGCTATTGTTTTCACCTTTTGGTGACGCCAGTGTTCCCATTTTACAATTAGACCATGTACCTGAAGTACAACCATTTTGAAATCTGGTACCACAATATTTCGGAACGAATCACAAAAGGTTTTATAGACTTTGTCCATTCAGGACATCAAAAGTAATTTTTAGATAAGGCTGCACTAGACTTTACTTGTTTAAGCCATAGTGCAACAAATACAAATTTATAGTATGAAGAACTAGATGAGTCATCTTAAAAAAATACTGCTTAAGCGAGTGATTTCTTAAAATCCTGCACCACATGAATTCAGGAGTTATAAATTGTTTGTAAGTTTGGCTCTTCGTTGTTATAAATTGTGGATTTCAGCCAAAGTTATTTAAAATAAGAATAAAATAAATTATTTTTAACTTAAAATTTTAAAATCATTTGTTTATTTGTTGTAAATTTTCGAGCTTTTCTATGAAAAGCAAAGGTTGATAGTTTACAACAAATAAATGATTTTAAGTTACAAACACTTTATTTTATTCTCATTCAAAATATCTTTAGCTGAAATTAGTTCCAAATTATTTTATCCTTTGTTGAATAAGTACCTGTCATAGAAATAAGAGTAAATAATCATTGTGGAGGAGATATTTTCTAACATAGCTCCAAAACTCATCCACAGTGATATATTTACTCATATTTCGTCCAGCGTAGAGTAAATATCTTGACACATTTTAGGTAATCTTACAACTCCTGTGATGACACCTGGTCAAATGTTGTTAGCTGGTTTCAGTGGTTTATTTACAAAAGTTGAAGGTGAACTACTGGCTTTATATGAAGTGTACAGAAAGTTAAAACTTGCAGATGGCTTTGAAAATATTGACTTGCAACAGGATCAAAAGAATTTAAAAGTAAGTTGTTATTATGTGGATGCGAAATGTATCTTAAGTTGAGCGTTTACGAAAATAAATCCGCACTAAAATTAAAAAAAGAGAAACATTCTATAGCAAAAAATGCCATAGTGTCATTCAGTTATTCTGATTTAGCAGTTTGTACCTAGTAGTAAATGGAAATCTTCAATAACTTCTTACTTGCAAAAAATAGTTGTTGCAAATTTGTTGTTAGGCCTCTCAAAATTTATCCATTTTAAGGTATTTCCCTTCTCTGCAGTGGTTATTTGCTCTTATTGTGACCACTGTCTTCAGAGTAGATTTATACATCTTTACATTCTTTTTATTATTTTCAGCAAAGTAAAATCATGTGTTCCTCGTCGAATTCAAAATGGTTAAGTTTTCTACTTCTGAAGAAGTTGATTGTTATACATGGATTCTTTGATGCTTGTCTGCAGCAATCTAGTAAGTGTGGAGAAGAGTAATTCAAGCCTGAAAAAACTGTCAGACATTAACTGTGGAGGTGTGTTATTGAGTATAATGTTCAGCGTTGCTGCTGATAATTATACTATAAAAATTATCCTCCACAGCGGATGTCTAACATCAGTTTGGTGCTACATCAATAATGTGGCAATTGGATAATCCAATCGTAAGATCGTTGAAAGGTCAGATTGACCTTAAAGGAAGGTGGAAACTGTATTAAACTTATTTTTGTGAGGAAAGGTTAATCAAGAACAAATCAGAAAACAACAAACATTTTTCTATTTTGTTCAGTCCTGTGAAAAATCTTATGAAGTGTATATTAACCTTAACCCTGTAAGAATTAGGCTTTTGGGGGGTCTAATAACCCCGGATTTGGATACAATACCCCGATAAATTTCGAATTTCTGCTCCGTTTTACGTAAAACTTGGTCACAATATTCCACGGGTTGTATTATATTCGAAAATGTAATAAAAATTTGCATACGTCATCATTTCATGCAGAATGTGAGTATCCAACTGCAGTACCCGTAAAAACCTGACTTGGAAGGCGAAAAAGGAAATTTAGCCAGAACAATCAATTATATTGCTATATTAGCTAATATTGAGTGGTTTTTCCACTATTACACAAAAAAAAGCTGTTGCAATGCCTTGCAGATCAAAATAAAACTACCGTAATAATGCATCAAATAAGCTCCCTCCTCAAATAAGGGGGGG
>JAULBZ010003377.1:0-16551 GCA_032360805.1 Neoturris breviconis
ATTGGTCAAAGTGGCTATACTTGGTATGAGTGCCAAATTACTTTACATGGTGCCGTTTTAAAAATTATACTGTTTGTGGTATTTTTGAGCATATTTTCAGGCTTTTCACCTATTTCTAACACTGTTAATTGTGTTTTAGGTTCAATCTCCATCGGGAGAGTTTGTTCATGCCACACCAATAGAAGATACCATCGTCGTTAATGCTGCAGATCTGCTGGAAAGATGGACAAGTGGTACTGTTAAATCAACAAAACATAGAGTAATACTTCCCAAAGACACAAGTAAACCAAGACAGTCAATTGCATTCTTTTGTCAACCAGATAATGATGTAACTGTATGCTGCCTTGATGGTTCAGACAAGTATAAACCAGTCACTTCGCTTGCCCATCTCACTGAGCAATTTGAGAAGACTTTTACGCAAGTTAAAGAATAAGTTTTTATGCTTGAATAGGCTTAAATGTGGAACATTTCCATAGCTGCTATCTTATTGACTATATAGCTCTTTTATATTCGTTATAATTATTGTTATATTTGTTATTATTAGCCTGCCAAACAATATTAGGATTGGCTATTACTATCACTCTGTGGCAACATCAACATCTTTTCTTATCAGACCATGATCCTGAAGTGCTACCGTTTTGGAATTTGGTACCAGCATTTTGAGGAAATAATTTGAAAGGACTGGCCAAAAGTGGTTCGATTTCGTCCACTCAGGTCCAAGTTTTAGACAAATAGTGTTGTGTTTTCAGTCCAATAGACCAAAATGGCATAGCACCATCCTGAAATTATTTGAGCTGAAACTTTATCAACAATTTAATAAGAACATAAAATTCTATTGTCATGTAAAATTTGGATATTTATCCTTGAAATTTTATCTTGAAAATTGTGTTTCTAATTGTTTATTTTACCCCTGATAAATAAAGATGTGCAAATTTATGGGCTTAGGTTTAACTTTCCGTTGGTTTGGTGGGCTGCTTTCAATATCGTACCTTTGATTACTTGTAAAGTAACTCTTTTATACAGTGTAAAAATTTGACTTGAAAATGAAGCGCCACAAATGCGAAGCTCGCTGCGCTCGCTAATTTTTTATTCAAAATAAGTTTTGGTGAATATCATTTTCAGCAAATTTACAACTAAGCGTTACGGAAAAGATAAACGCCACGCAACCTTAAATCTACAAGCCTTAAAAGACAATCTCATAATTTCGTTTCAAAAGTAAGATGTTTGAAAAAACTAAATTTAACCAAATTCAACTGAATCAATGCAGAAGTATGTTAAGTAAACTAACTTGCAATGGATTGGTTTCTGCGGTACAAAGAAACCAATCAATTGCAAGATCGTTGACTCAGTTACTATTCTCTATCAATTTTATTTTGGAAACAGTACCTAAAGCATTTCAATATATTGATCGCTAACACGTACCATACTTCATAACTGAATTGATAGTGCATCCTTTTTAATAAATGCCTCCCTTGAATAAACACAAAAATGTATACCAGCCATTAGAGAAAAGAAACACTCCCTCACTCATTCACTGAAATAATAATTATGTTTTATGCTTTAAATGGTGGGTACACACAACTTTTACAGTGATTGAAATGAGAGCAATAATCATTGTAGAGCAGTGATTTTTGAGCATAACTTCAAGCTCTAAAACCCCTCCTCCACAGTGATTATTTACTCTCATTTCGACCACTGATAAGAAAATATGTGTTTAGTCAATTTCCTACTTGTCAAAATGCCTTTCTTCTCCCTCTAATATATACCAATATTTTACTCTAATATATACCAATATTTTACTCTAATATTATACCAATATCTAATATTTTTATTTGAAAATAAAAAAATTGCCTTAAAACATCTTAAAATAGGAATTTACCTCCTCCTACAATTAGGCATGAGAGTGTACTAAAAATAAGTACTTTAAGGGGATTAAAATTTGCGGATTTCGCGGATTTTGGCCTTATCCGCGAAAATCCGCGAACTTTAATCTTTTTTTGAAAAAAGCGGTCTAATCCGCGAATGTTTTTTTAAAAAAGGAGAATGAAAAACACAAGAATAAAAAACTCTTTTTTTATGTTTAACATTTATTCTAAAACAATCACAGAGTTGTCTTTAGACTTTTTGTTTGCCGACGCAAACATTGTTCGTATGTCTCTAGATATCTCCTGTGGTAAATGCCCGACAATCTCACCACTACTTTTACAGGTTTTGATTGCAAACACATCTAAAACATTTCCAAAATCATGGTGACACTCTAACACTTCCGATTCTTGAGGTAACCAAACACTTCGATAGTAATGGTACCCTCTAACAGCAGCTGAAAATTCACAGTTCTTTTCTGTATTGTTGGCCATATTTTTCTTCTATATCGTGGTGACACAACAATTAATAAAAGAAATCAACAACCCTGAAATATGTTATCGAATGTCAGTAGAAATACACTCTCCATCTTTACGTAATTAAAAAAAATCCTTTGTTATGCAAGGTTCGATAAAGAATTATCTCTGAGATGGAGATGATTGATTGTTTTTATTTTCTAAGAGCATGAAATTATCAAGCGCTCTCTTTTGTTGCAATGAGAATGCTATCTGCGAAGGAGATCATTCTTTTTTTGTTTTGTTTTTAAACTCGAATCGTAGACACATTGTTTGTGAGTATTTTAAGAGTTATTGTACTCGAAACCAAACTAAGTCATGGAGAGTTCCATGGGCCATGCTAGTTCCAGTGGTTCTTACGAAACTGAACTTGGAGATATTGATATTGACACCACCCAAAGGCAGCAGCAACAACAAAGTACGAGAAGAAAAAAAGTCTATGTCAAACACTCCAAGTGATCGCTACAAAATTAAATTAGGAAGTATGCTAGCGAAAACGGTTCGATCGCCTCTGTTAGAAAATTTAAACTGAACTTTCCCAGTTTAAATGAAAGTACCGCCAGGACCTTCCGCAGCAAATATGAAGAGCAAATTGCAGGGTCCAAGAAAAAAGGAAAGTGATCGCTGTAAAAACGCTAGGAAGACCTCTTCTCCTTGGTGGAATAGATTCATTGGTACAGAAGTATATTGGGGGCAAGTAACCGAGGTGCGATCTTTTCCAGAGGAGTTGCAGTAAGTACAGCAAAAGCATTGATGATTCGTAATCCAAATATTGTTGGAAATGTCAATTTAGAATCATCTTATTGGGTCCAAAGTTTATTTAAAAGTATTGGATTTGTGCGCCTCAGAGCAACTACTGCTAAACTTGAAATCCCGGCTGGTGCTCTAAAACAGGCGAAGTTACTATATCTCAATGATATAGTGTCAAAAGTCGACAAATTCAAGATTCCCGACTCGTTGATTATCAATATTGACCAGACACCTACTAAGTATGTACCAGTTGGCCGATCAACAATAGCAAAGAAATGTGCTAAAACTGTAGCAGTGTCGGGAAGTTCAGACAAGAGAACAATAACCGCAACGTTTGCTATTACAGTCAGTGGAGAGTTTTTGCCCATGCAGTTGATTTATGGAGGGAAGACATCAAAATCCCTTCCTCGCTTTAAATTTCCGGACAGTTTCTCTTTAAGTATCAACCCTACCCACTACAGCAATGAGAATGAGTCGTGCAAATTAGCCAAAGATATTTTATTACCGTATATAACGAAAGTGATCAAACAAGAACACCTTCCTACAAACCAGAAGGCGTTGGTGATCATGGATGTATTCACAGGTCAGATGACATCCAAGGTATTAAATCTTTACAAAGAACGTAACATCGAGATTGTATGTGTCCCTGCAAATATGACCAATTTGCTTCAACCTTTAGACCTGACGGTCAACGGATTTGCCAAGAAGTACACCTGTGGAAAGTTCAGCGAGTGGTACAGTACTCAAATCGGAATACAGTTGGATGCCGGAAAACTGCTTCATGATATAACAGTTCCGTTAAAATTATCGCAATTAAAACCGCTTCATGCGCAATGGATGGTTGATTTGTTTAACGAAATGACAAAGGAAACCGGAAGGAAAAACATAGCAAGTGCGTGGAAAGCTGCAGGTATTACCGAAGCGCTTGCTTTAGGAGTGAATGGTCTTGAGTCACTTGATCCCTTCCAAGACATCGATGCTATGATGGAAGACACACGTTTATCTAATTTTCAAGCAAGATTGGAACCAATCTCTCAGCTCACAGCAGATCAACTGAAACTTGCATACACGCCAATGGAAGAAGATCAATCTGAAAGCGAGTCAGAATGGGAAGAAGAAAACGAATGTGATTTCAGGATTATAGTTAACATCTGTTTTTTAGAAGATCTGTTGAAAACACCAATATTTTTTTGCTTTCCTCTTCCCAATTTTCCCGGATTTTTTTTTGAACATTCCGATTTGCAAAATTAAATCCCCGCGAAAATTTACACTTCAGACCAATCCTGAGTCCGAACAGGATACACACTGAACAAATCTGACATAAAATCCTGCTCCAAGTCTCTACAAAATACCGAGCTGGCTAAGTATAAATAAAACAAATAAAAACATTTAAGTTCTTTGGAGGTTTTTTTATTAGAAAGACATTGAAAAATATCAGTTCGTTCATAATAATTCTCCAAATACATATCATAACATCTTCAATATTCCTTTTCCAAAAATGTTTTTAATAAACATTACAATGCAATTACTTCCAAAGAAATCATACTTGGTAGAATTGCATGCACGCTTCTTCTATACCACGGGCTGAAAAATAATTTAGTCTTGAACTTAAAAGTCTCTTGCGCGGTTAAATTTTATGCTATCATATAAATGCGGAACTCAGGTTATTTTATGCCGATGCTTACGAAAAAGAAGAAAAAGAAAAAGAAAAAAACCCAGCCTGTATGAATACTTTAGGGGGATTAATGTTCGCGGGGATTAAAGTTTGCGGTTCAGTCTATCCGCGAAATCAAAAATTTCGCGGGGATTTAATTTTGCGGATGGTCCAAAATGTGTTTCCACTGGGAATGTACTAGCATGCAAGAAAAAATATAAGTATTGCAGGGGTAGTTCAAAAAGGAATATGGAAGAAATCTAATCTGTAATGTAAGTCCAAATGTAATTCTGGTCAAATCCTTATACCTTAAGCGTATTAATTTTCGTGTGTACAAATTTTTGAAAATTTTGCAAAAATAAATACACGCAGAATTTGTCTTAAACCTATGGTTCGCAAAAATTAATACACACAGAAAAATACAAAAGGATAAAAGATTTTGGTCTGTTTTGCTTTTTATTAACTAACTAATCAATTACAATTGTTGCACTTGAGCTTTGATTTTTTTTCTGTGGTCTTGTCGGTCTTGCAAGAATTTCACGAATGTCCTTTGATTTGACCGTATTTTTCTTTTGTTTACCCCTGTCCCTTCGAGGTGGTACTTCAACTTCGATCACATTCTAACTCGATGCCGACAGGAATGTTCCTATAATTTTTTCATCTTCATTCCTTACATTTTAACAATTCGCGAAAATTTATACCCGCAAAATTTTCAAAAACTTGTCATTTGCAAAAATAAGAACTCATTAAAAAACGATTTTTTTTACTCGCAAAAATAAATACACATGGAAATTAGTGCGCTTAAGATAAACAGTTAAAAAAAAGCCAACAAAAGTCAACAAAAATCATAAATTGAACATTTTGGCAAATGAAAGTCTCATTCATTTGTGCTCCCACTATTAAAATAGTAAAAAATACTTTTACCCCAATTTGATGGTTTATTTGAACAGTACAGGTAAAGACTTGGCTTTTTCTTATACTAGAATTGTAAAATGATGTAATTTAGTATCATACAAAGGAGAATGAAAAACAAATTTTGCTCAATAATTTGGGCTGCCATACCTGTACTGGTATCAAAATTGTCCTGGATATGTTCCTGATCTTATCTGAAGTTTATCTTTTTGCAGACTTAATATGCTTTTAAGGCCTTTTAAAGATTGTCTAGTTATTTTAGTTTTAAGGATCACCCTCGCAAAGATCTCATTTCTAGCATTGTTTTACAATCTGTTCCTTTTTGCTTAAAACTCGGAACCGAATGGCAATTCCTCCTAAAATATCACCTTGCATGCTACCTTAAAGGAATTAAAAAGTGCGAGAATAAAAAACTGCGGAGTAAATTAGTGTGAATTTTGAGTTAAAATTTTTACACGAGTGCGGACTTAATTAGTGCAAATCGAGGTGTATGGCTAGGAAGTGCAGAATGTATTAGTGCGATTTCAGAATTTTAATGAAAGTTTGCAGATTTAATTTGTGCGTTTCCAGACATTTTTTTTTACTTCTTACAAGTAAAATACCAAAATTTTAAATACTTTTTTATACCACCGTAAAGGTATTATTTTCTCGAGACTAAAGTTACTTCACGTCAATAGCGAGAGATTAGGGTCGTTCATGCTTGCCTGCTTCAGTAGGCCTGCTTCACAACTTTTTTGCTCCGCTATACGTTGTGCAGAACTTATTGTGAATTGCTCATTTTGTTTATTGTGCGGAACTTATTAGTGCGAATTTTACCCTAATTCGCACTAATGAATTCCACACTCTTTTATTCACAAACTTTTTAATTCCCCTAGTACCAAATAGCACTTTGGGAACATTGTATATTAAGAAAATCAGGACACTGCCACAAGGTGATAGTAATAGCCAATCCAAACTTTGTTTGGTGGGCTAAAAACTAAAACAAAGAAGGAACCTAAAGGAGCAACAAAAATGATAACATTGAAGTATTTTCAAGATTACAGTATGTGTATATATATATATGAGAGCAAATTAGTCCGAAACGGCGTCCAGTGTCCCTCGATCTTGTCTCTGGATGAGTTTGAGCATGCGCAACGACATTTACTATATATATATAGTCGAATGGGATGAAAAGGATATGCTACAAATTTCATTTGTTTGAATTATTATTTCAATCATAAATAATGATATCCTTCAATTTTATCAATTTCTTCCCCTTAAGTTCTACCGCTGCAAAGTCCACATCTTTTCGAAATATTGTAAAATTTGGTCTGAAAATTTCCCATCCAAGAATATCAATTGAAAATTCCAGGTCTGAAAATGTAGTTTTAGTACTAGTCTCTTAAAGTATATAAATGAAATCTGAAGTTTTTTATTGTCTCTAATTAATTCTTTATGAATAGATTATATGTTATGCTGTATTGTGTATCATATTATTGCCTGCTCTTATTTACTGTTTTTCCCTGTGCATTTCTTGTATTTTGTGCTTGCTAGGAGAAGGGGGGGGAGAGGGCATCAACTCGCACTCAGCATTTTTAATTTTAGTGGGGTCTCCCTTTATCAACCCAGCTAATTTTGTTGATTTCATAATTATGTTTTTATATTCCAGTCCATAAGAAACTAAACTTATTTTCCTTGTGAATATTATATACAAGCAGAATTAGAGGAACGGAGGGAGAATAACCATTATCAACTGTAGAACATAACATATGTTGTAAAGACATATATAACTTACCATCAGGTTCTCTGGTTTTATATCTCTATGAACAATATTCCTTTGATGTAAATAATCTAAACCACTGCATAAATCTCTCACAAACAATACTGCCTCTTCTTCATCAAACTTTATATTTGTAGCAACTAAATCAAAAAAATCCCCACCAGTAACTAATTCCAATACAAGAAATATTTCTGTAGGTGAATGAAAGTCATGGAATAGTTGAACAATGTTTGGATGGGAACTTTCTCTCTGAATTTTTATCTCATTACGAAGTAAAGCATCTTTACCCTCGATTTTGGCTCTATCAATAATTTTAATGGCATACTTATGACCAGTACGTTTTTCAATTGCTTCCTTAACAACTGCAAAATTTCCATCACCCAGTACCTTACCCATTTCATAAAGTTCCTCAATTTTACTACTAGAACTAAACCTCTCACTGACTTTAGTAATATTATGAGGTATTAAGTGCTCTTGGCTACTCTCAACTGTCAGTGGTGAGAAAGGAGGAGCAGAAGGTTCTTCTTTATTTCTCATACTACCATTCAACTCAGCCATGTTGGCTTCTTCATTGTAAGTAGTACTTTTCACTGAAAGAGACTCTGTATCAGATGAGGAAGAGTCAGTGTCCTTATCCTCTCCTATAGTAATATGGTAGATATCTTCATTATCATAATTATATTTTACATCATCGATAACATTTTTCTCTTCTATTTTAATGGAAGGAGTGTTAGACATTCTTGATTTATTTAATGCACTGTGTTTAGTTGATTTACTGTCATTACTTTTATCATCATCACCTGAATGAAGTTCAGAAGGTTTTGTTGAAGGTGAAACTGATATCGAGGTATGACCTCTAGAGGATTGATTATCTTTATTGTATTTGTTGTTGCTATCATCATTTTTGAACTCAAAATCTAAAGGTTTTGTTAATGATGAAGTTGACTTTAAGACAGAAGAGTGTCCGGCACTGTCTCTAAAGAAATGTGGTTCTCTTTCATTATTTTCAATGTTGTTGTCAATATCTGGTATGTCATCATCAAAAACAACATGTTCGACAGCTTTTATTTCTTCATTTTGGCTTTCAAAATTATTTTTATAATCAGCAGTGCTAGTAATATTTTTTTTTAGAGAATGAGGTTTATGATTACTAATTTGTATTTCGTCTTCATTTTTCTTTTTAATGTCTGGTAATTTTTTCAAGGGCAGTATATCAGGGATAACATTTTTCTTACTATTTTTTGGTGCAGTTTTTTTATTTTGTGTTGGTGATCTGGAAGGAGGAAGTGGAGAAACAACAGCCAATGTTCTAGATCCTGGTTTATTTCTCATGCTCTTTTTAGTGATACCAAATTCTTCAAGAATAGAAGTCATATCAGAAGACCTGAATTTTTCATTCCCAATTGCAATAAAAACATCATCCTCTCCAAAGAGTTCCGATAGACTCATGACAAGTTTCCCATCGACATTGATGAGCTTACGGACTCCAGAACTTCCATCAACCCCAACAGCAGATGTTATATCATTCAAAACCTGATCAAATGTCTGTGCAGTACGTTTATTCAATAAAATTTTAACACATTTTCTTGGACGATTGTAGCTGTTTCTAATGATGACAATGACCTTTGGTTTTATATTGGTTGGTGGCTTATCATTTTTTACTTGTAACTTTGCTGTTACTGGTGCAGGAATAAAATTGCGATTAACTTGTGCTTTTCGGGTAGAACCATCTGGTGCACAGCCGTAATTTATTTTCTTCAGTTTTGGATAAGAACTACATACATATGACTTGCCATCATCAAGTTCATCCAATGAATCAATACGACTTCCATTCTCTGGTGTGAAAATGAAACGTGCACCTTGAGGAAGATTTGTAACACGTGTTAACTCACTCAATAGATTATCGAAATTTCTAAATCTTCTTGGGGTAACTGTTACATGATAACCTCTAAAATTTCGATCACCATTCTTGAAAAATAAAACAACTTTAGGTTTTAAACACGAATCAGAAATAGAAGGAAGTTCGTTCATTTTCTTTCCAGTTTTCTTTCTATAATATGGTCGATACTGTTTCTTGGTAGCAGCGTACCTGTAGGACGACCCTGTTGAGAGATAACGTGCTGATGATGATTGTTCGAAATGAGTGTTGTGAATTAATGGTAATTTTCTACTACTTAATACCATACTAATTATTTAAACCATCAGAAAATTTAATGAATGAGGGTACCTCCTGTGCAAAATTAATTGACATCTTCTACTATACACTTCGGAATTCTAAAGCGAAGATAATGATACAAGATCCGATCCAAAATATTTCATTTACCCTTGACAACCGTATACAGAAATTGCTTTTCACTGACAGGAAATATAATGTTTTGCCTTGCTGCTCTTTACAATATCTGATACATTATTTTACTATCCAGTTTGGCTAAACGAAGCCACAAAAACATTAGAATGGGGCGCCGACATTGCCTTTTTTACCAGTAATTTATAGCCTACATTTATAGCCCTTCGCTTCTCAGCAGAAGCGAAAGGTCAAAATTGTAGGCTAGCTACTGTGTCTGAGTACTGTGTCTGATTTGGACACTTTATTTGCGTATCATCGGCAAACACGCAGCCGCGCCTTATAACAGTTTATAACTGTTTTGCCATCTGGTCTGTAAAGTAAGTAAGTAAGCGGTATTATAAATATATTTGATTTTACCAATTTACAGGATAAAATTTACCGGCCCCCAACAAGGGGGCAAGGCGTATAAATTCTAAAATTTAAAATTCGATATTTTCCGATATGATCAGAACAAGATCGAAGTAAAAATAAATAAATAAATAAAGGTTCAGTTCAGTGGACATAGACAATGACTTTATTGATGTCAACGAAGACAGGTTTTTAAACAACCGACAAATACCACCCACGGAGAAGCGTCTCCAAGCACAGTTTCCAGTTTCAAAACTGAGAACCATATACAAAGACACTCCCCCATAGGAGGTGCTCGACAGTTATTTATAGGCCATTACTTTCAAAAGGTAATCATATAGCGACAAAAAGGTTTCAACCGTTATATATTTATATTTAATATCAAAAATTAAAATGTGAAACTAGTAAATAAGACTTAAAGACAACTATGTTAAGAATCGATATAGGTCAGTGTTTTTTTAGAGTGTCCCAAAATGTATTTTCAAGAATTTCAAAAATCACATTTTTTCAAATATTCTGCCCAAATTTTAAGATTCGGATCTAAAAACTTGAGAGGGGATGTCAATTGCTCTTCTTGGAAGGAATATTCCAAAAAATCTTTATTTGCTTTTTTTACTCCAGAGAAGTTTTCTGGATTAAATTCTTTTAACTTATAGACTAATGTCATTACTAATGAACCGAAATTTCAAAATCTAGATTCATGAGCACCTTAGAATGAAATATTCCTTCAGAACTCTCTCTCAAAGTATTGACTTTGTGTAACTTCATAAATTGTTCTCCTGAGGATGTTTGATGATTTACCTGATATCATTCTCAATACTATACATCATGATCAAATTTGAAGTGAAACCCTTTAAGAGCCTGACAGGATGACCATATTCCAAAATAAAAGTCTTAAAATAAGTTCCGAACACTGTATTTAAAAACACAAATCTAAATTTAACAAATATGAACTAAAAACAATGTGAACAAAATGTTAACCTTATTTTGAACCCAAATACTAATGAATGAAAACTTCAAAGAGCTTAATATGAGTAAAATATTCTATTTAAAATGAATATTTTCAAGAACTTAAAGCAACATTTAATCTTGGTAACGTTTATCAGAGAAAACGAAAAATGACTTTATTTTTTAGATACAAATAAAGTGTACGTGTTTTAGGTTTGCTTGATATACTTTTAATGTTCAAACCCTCTTTAAATTATCAGCCTTTTATCAGCAAATATTCTGAAAACGATAGAATAAAAGTTTACATATATGAATTAGCTTTTTGAATCAAATGTTCGTAACTTTTGACATAAACATGCAAGTCTTCAGAACAATCAATAGAACTGCTGCCTTATATCTAAGCTTATACTGTAAATAGCTGTAAAAGTTATATTTCAACTTAGAAATAACACATTTGGTATTTGTAAATTCAAAAAAATAGCCAGCAACTATTTAATGTGCTGTTTTACTTGTGTCGTTTTTATAAAAAAGATTTAATGCAAATTGAATGGAATATTCTCTTCCGGAGGTGCTCTCATGAATGATTTCAATGCCTCTTTATCACCAAATCATGCCTTGTGATTGAGTTTTGTATAATTTCATAACTCCATCACTCTCTAAAAAGCGATACCTTTCTTTCTTAGATCTGGCATATATCTTCATACAATGCTCCTTCAAACTTCGTTCTAGTTTTAAAAGGATCATCCGAACATAAACTACGCATGCCTAAATTTTTGAGGTTGTAGCTATTATAGTTTTATAATTACAAGGGACATAATATTTCATTAGTGTGCTTAATGGAATAATTCTTCCTTAAATGCTCCTAACTTTAGAGTATGATAATACAGCATCAGGTAATAGTTCAAGTTCGAAGAAAAACCTTTTGGAATAAGCAATTCTTTGTTTATTTCCTTATCTCATTCCCTTGAATATGGGTTTTCAAAATATTCCTCAGGGGCTCCTGATCAAAAAGAGTCTAAAATGACATTTTGGGACACTCTCAAAAAAAACACTAACTTATACAAGAAAAATAGCAAATACTAATATAAATAATCCAGATATATTAACATACCAGCTTGCCCAAATTGGGAGTCTGGATGATAGCTGTATAAAGATATGTGCCAGTATTGAATTTATACTGAATTTGATGATATATATTTGATTTATGTGACTAAAAATGTACTTGATCTTGAAAAATAGATTTTCATAGTTACACACTTGTTTGAATTTTTTGTAAGAATAATTGATAAAAAAAATGTAGAAAATATATAGCTAAGAAAAAACTCCCTCTAAACATTTTTCTATTTTGTATAAAGGTCCCTAATGAATATAGATACATGGATATATATTTTTTATATGTATGTCCCTAGTGGATACAGTATAATGGCAACCATATATATTTTTAAGTAAAAGAAGAAATCCGATACACATATAGCCTTACATTAAACTGTTACTATGACAATATTATTAAACATAACATAAAATCATATACATACACACCCACATTGATAACTAAATGATATTGACATACACAAATCTACCAACTTTGAACAAATGAATCTCTGCAAGACATAAAACTAAGCTATCCCAGCAGAGAAAACCCTACAGGTTAATTCCCTCAGTGCGATAACAATTATCGCAGGAAACATCCGTTTGTAATAAGAGATATAGCGCTGGTGGAACCTACGCTTTAATAAAAAACATAAAAACAATCTTCAAACAAATGAACAACTTCTAAGAAACCTTATAGAAAATAGAGTTTTAAACAATAACTAATGACATCATTTTAATCAACCATAAAAAGTTTAAAAATAGACTAATAAAAATAGTTATAAAGAAAAAACTGTTGATATGTTATTAAATGATAGTAGGAAGAGTAAGACGATGATGTAAAGAAACATGGCATAGATAGCAAGAGAAATTTACAGCTTCGTGTAGCGGGGTTTATACTTATTTCTACATACAAAAAACAGAAGGTAACATTTTATTTCGCTAAGAAATTTTCTCAACACCCAGTGGTCGATATAGGTAACCTTTACATGGCCCCTAAATCAATTTCCCGTCGGAGACGAGAAAATGGTTTCAAACAGTATTATTATCTGACAGTGTACTTGTCTGAACTTTTCCAGTTCACTGCATGAAATGTTAACTTTCCTCATTTTTTTATTTTATGGAAAGTTCACACTCTCCTCCGCAGAGCCTAACGAAAGCAAAAAAAAAAAAAAGGTGGAGTGCCTTCGTAAGGCTCTGCCATATAATCTTTATAAACGGCAAAAAAGCGGAGGAACACGACACGAATCGAAAAATCACACGATTCAGGAAGCGGAGCAATTCTTCAATGGAAAAGTTAAGAAAAAGCAAAGAATGAAGGTCGTTTCGACGTTTGCGCTTGTTTTGGCAAGGAAGTTATTTGGTATTATACGTTAAGCATACACAATATGATATATATACAGCAACCAGAAAGTATTTTCAAAACAACGTTCAGGATACAAAATATACAGCTAGCTAGGCTGTACCGGTACCAGCATAGCTAAAGTATAGTGTGTAGAGATAAACAAACAAATATAGCTACATAGAATACACTACCAGTGTTGTGACTGCTAAAAGCTTAGCACATGGAAAATAAAGAAGAATCGTTTTAACAACTCTTGGAAATTTATGTTGTTATTATATTTTAATGGAACTTCTTGAAATCTTTTAATACAGCTAGCTAGCTAAAGAGAGTTTATAGATCATTGTCATGTTTTGGTTTGGTATACTTATATAATGTCATTGATATTGATTGTACCACTGTGAGAAAATATGACACATGACGAAACAAAAATTCCTAGAGAGTAATTCAGTAAAAGTGACAGGAAGTAAATAATTTCTATGGGAAAATTGTGATATAAATAATTAGCTAGCTAGAGCATGCTAGCATCATATCTACTATATAGTCCCTAGGTGACAATTAATTATATGAGAAATGGTTACTGCTCAATATTTTATTGGATGTTTTTGGTATATATCTCCAAATGAATCCAGTCAGTACAAGTATGAACCTAAAGAAAAAGACGTCGCCTTTTTTTAAACATTAAAGTGACGTGAAGATTAAAACTCAGATAGGGGTGTCTGTCACTGCAGTGTTCTTAAAAGGACAATGTTTCATAAAGGGCAACCCCTCTATCATTTATTTCTATGTGTATTTACTCTCCTGTGCTTATGTGGGGTTGTTATGAGAGGGGAGTGGTGTTTCCGGGAAAGTTTTTTTAAGAATTTTACAAATTAAGCTAGGTGCTGGGTATAAGGTGTCTAAAATTGTTTGTTTTGCATAATAATGCACAAAAAAGTAACCTAAACATGTAATAAATTAATTTTTCTATTTATTTTCTATTTATTTTCCTCGATTAGCCTCCCCCCTCCTCGACTAAGCGCCCCCTCTAATAACCCCTCCCCCAAGCAAGAATTTAACACTCCCTCCACCACCCCACTATTACGCACTGAGAGTATGTTCAATTCTTCCAGATTTTACATAGTGTTTTTTCTTCTGAAGCTGTATGTAAGCTGGATTCTGCCACTTGTCCAACAATGCACCACCCTAACTTCCTTCTATATGCATAAGGTCCGCCATTCTAGCTTGGTTTTACTTCTAATGGTTCTAAAGCCTTTATACAGTTAGCACCAATCAGTATTTCTACTATTCCACTATCGTTCGGTAGATGCGATTTAATCGATTCTAAATATGGCCAATGTTTTAATCGGTTGGAGGTAGCAATTTCCTCTGAATCTACAGGTAGTTCTTTTCTAGTATACAGTTTTGGTAGCTGTATTCTTTCTGAACCTATACGAGCTCCTTATATCTTCAATCAATTGACTATTTTTGAATCCACTTTTTTCGCACCGTTTATTTTCTTGATTGTTAAATACGTGGAAGTTGCCTCCACCTTCAATCTCTTTGCTAGACTTTCTGTAATAAATGATGCCTGGCTATAACTGTCCAGCATCGCCATTGTGCTAACTTTCTGCCAGATATCTCATCTATCACATTTACAGGCACTACACAATGCTTATAACTTCACCTACATTTATTGCGTTACTCTTCAGTGAATCTTCATTTTGATTAGGATCTTTTTTGGTCTGCTTTGATTCGTCATCATTCTTCTTCTTCAATCTAAACCCATGAAGACCAGTAGGATGATTACCTTTGCATATTTCATACTTCTTTCTCTGGGTGCAGGTCTTGGCATTGTGACTCATACTGATTGGTTGGTAACAGCCATAACAGAGCTTAATTTTACCAAGAAACTTGCTACGGTCTTCAACTTCTAATCTTAAGAAACCACAACATTGGTCTAAATCATGTAAAGAACTACACATATGACACTTCAACCTGTTCTTATCGGCGGAAACGTTATATTGATTACCCTCCGTATTCACTGTGTTGGTCAAAAGGGTTTTCAATCCATCCCCCCTTCTTGTTCCAAATGACTTTTCTTTGACATTTGTAAAGTTTTTTTACAACATCTCGAGAAAACAAAGGATCGTTAATTAGCTCACATTCTTGTTCCACAAATTTAATAAAATCATTAAATTTCGGTTCCATGGTCTCCCGTTGCCTATTTATCTGAACTTTGCGGTTCCATCTATCAATCAGGGTACCAGGAAGTTTAGAAACCAAATTGTATCTGGACCATCAAATACATTCCATTCTCCTCTCATAGCAACACTTTGACATTTGATAAGAAATGTTTGAAACTCTCGAAAACCCTTGCAGTCTTGGAATTTAATTGGCGGCCAGTTTTTAATTTCCTTTCTGTATGTAGCTAATATTATGTGAGGACTGCCATATCTTTTCTTGAGCAATTTCATCGCATTTGAGTAACAGGTTTCCCCAGGGTGCTGAATGCAATGACGAATTAATTCACGAGGTTCTCCCTTGGTGTACCTAATTAATCTTGTAAGTCTCCCCTTAGGGTCATAAATCTTTGATTAGACCACTTCTTTGAATATTGCAATAAAGTAATTAAAATGCAGGGGATTCCCACCAAAAACTTCAATATCTACATCAGGGGCAACCTGCTGTCTCAAAAGCTTGTACAACAGATTTTCAGTACGAACACCACCAAATGAACTATTCATCGACGTCAGATCATGAAGATTTCCCTTGGCGTTGTTTACATCAAAATTTAGACTCTTACCATTGTTTTCTTCAAGTACATTCATGCGTGCCATCAATCTTGCCATTTGAACTCGGTGCTTTTCATTTTCGACTTCCATGAGGGATTTGTACTTTAGTGACAGCGATGACTCTTGAATCTCTTCGTTGGACTCTTCTCAACGACGTTAAGGCGCTCTTTTGGCAGCAAAATGTACTGTTTTTTAATGTCAATATTCTTTAGGAAAGCTTTATTTTCGCTTTTTGAAAATATTACTTTCC
>JAULBZ010003378.1:0-16546 GCA_032360805.1 Neoturris breviconis
GTTGGCTGAAAATATTCTGAAAAATCTCTCCTCCACAGTGATGACCGGCTGTTATTTCAAGCCCTGAAACACTTTATGTCATTGATACCAGTTATAAAATTATAGTAGTTGTTTTAGTTCCTGCAAGTAAACTACTATGGAAGGATACGAAATGAAGAAAGATTTCCCCTGCTCTTACTTATTAATCAAGCCTGAATATAACTGCCGGACATCACCTAAAGTGACCTAAGGGACCATCTTAAAAATAAAATCTTCAAAGGAGAGTACCGAGTCAACGATCTTGCAAGCCATTACAAGCTTGTTGAACTAACACATTCATTTTTGTTGAATTTTGTCAATTTTAGTAGATTTAACCTTGCCAAAAAAGTTGGTTTTTGAGCGAAATTTTGAGATGGTCCCTAATGTTGTTATTATAATATCTTCAGTTTGATTTACAAGTTTCCTATTCTTTGTTAGACCTGAATATTACACAAGACCATCCATAGTATCTCTGGATAACCAGGTTGTTGACGAACAATGTCTTATTCGAGATTTCACCGTTGGTCGAGAAGGATATGGCGAAGTGAAATTTTTGGGAATCACAAATGTATATAATACTGATTTGGATAAGATAGGTAAGATTACTATAGCATCTTTGCCCTTTTCTGTAAAGTGAGGAAAAACTTGTACAAAGTCTGCATTAAATACCCTAGAACAATGTGCATTAAAGACCCTAGAATAACGGTGAAAATGTTGCTCTACTGTCTTGACTGTGAACTTTGAACAAATTTTTTTAACTGCTTCTGTCCAGCGGAAAATCACTCCTCTACCAGTGATATCGAGCAGTTATTGTGCAACTTCTCTATTAAAGTTGATTTTCACAAGGCGAAAAATTAACGGCGAAAGTCAAAAGTAGACATCCCGTTGGTAGGAATTGTTGATTTTGCGACAAAATTTCCACCTACGAGGGAAACGGCTATTATGTTCAGTGGTTAAAATAATGAGCAAATTATCATACGGAGGAGGAGCGTAGCTTCAGGCTTTGTAGCCTGAAGCAACACTCCCTCACAGTGATTTTTTATTTTGACCACTGCCATCCACAAGCAACAATAAGTACAGTGGTCAAAATAAAAGCTAATAACCAGCATGGAGGAGGGATTTCTAAACATAGTTTCAGGCTGAAACTATGCCCAAAAATCACTCCTTCACAGTGATTATTTACTTATTGCAATCACTGATACATTTCAGATTTCTAATCTTAAAGTACAATAAAAGTTGCTAACAGCTGTGGAGAAGAACGACATAGACATGACATGCAACTCTCCCAGCCAAAATAGCATTGATCTCAGGCCTAATGTATGCTAACCATACTTGAAGAGCTCAACATTATGCCTAAAATGGCTGTTTTTGAATCAATAATTTTGGTAAAAATGTATGATTCATCAATTGCATAAATATTCAATTATGTATTTTTTCATTACAAATAATTCATTGTTTTATAGTTTTCTTTCGTCGAAGGGAAGTAGAAGTTTATCCAGATGATTATAGCGACAAACCAGAAGTAGGAAAGGAGTTTAATAAACCTTCTGAAATAACATTGTTAAAAGTTTGGCCAAATGACAAGTCTTCTCATACTCCAGTAAAGGTATATTATTTTTTGTTATAATAGAAAAATATTTTATTGCAACTTGGCAAATAGTCAATGTATTTATTCCAGATTCTGGGCAAATAAAATCCAATACATTAAACTGAGTAAAGGGTGTATTAAGAGCAAATAATCACTGTGGAGAAGGGACTTTGGCCACTGAGGAAGACGCTATCAAGCAATACTCAATAATCACTCCTCCACAGGGATTATTGGCTTTTTCTCTTGAACAATGTTATTTATAACTGAGAACTTACAATATTGCTTGAAACTGTTTTCTTTTTAGACACCAGAAAGGTTAAAAGCATCTGGATTCATTGAACGTATTGAGGAGAAAACATTAGCAATGGATGCTGTATTCGTAGATTATCGTCCAAAAGAAGGAGCTTGGGTATTTAAGGTAACAACTTTAGAAGATATGTTTTTAAGAATTTGTAATATACAATTTCCAAATTACATGGTAGTTACTTTAAAGGAACTAATTTTTATGACCTTATTTACCTATCATTTATTTTGGTGGTAGGACAATTTTGTTGGAACATCTATTGCAACATGTTATGTGAAGTTGTTTGTAACACTAGTTAGTACGTCATACTCTTCCTTTATAACCTACTATATTTCTTTCATGGAAATTCAAGTTTTGGATGTGTTTTAGAAGGATAATGGCCTTAAAAATATCTGAGCAATTCGTTCTCATGGGAAGAATGCTAAATCAACGATCTTTGTACGAAGAAACCAATCAATTACAAGTTCGTTGACTTAACACTCACTCTTCATGGTAGATTATTTTTTTCTCAAATTTTGACTTCTTTAACGCTGCTAAAATATCTGCTTTTTGAAACAAATTTTGGAGCGGGCACCTAAAATAAAGCTAAGCCTTTACATAACCTGTCAGATATAACCGTGTAAAGTGTAAAGCTAAAAATAAAAACTATAATAAAAGAACTATTGTTTTAAGGTTTAAAGGGTAATTAATAAAAAACAAGTAGAATTTGAAAGCATGAATAGTAGCTTTTTTTCATTTTAAGGTTAATCATTTTACTCGTTATGGTATACAAGAGGAATTCATTGGAGATGGTATTGATGTAGAAAGACGAAAGAGAATATTACGTGAAAAGATTATGCAACAAGATGAGATAGATTTTCAACAAGTATGTTTAAATCTTTCTTACTGCCAAAAATTAATTCTCATAAAATCTAATTCTTCTAAGCAAACATGAATTTTTGAACATAGCTTCAGACACTCTAGCCTCAAGCTATGCTCATAAGGTGCATTTTAGACATATAATTAGGACAGTTAGAATGCAAGCTAGTTTTGAAACTAATCTCATCAAAACCATTGTCAACAATCTGTTTACTTCAGTTTTTGAAATAAAATCACTGCAGACTGACGAGTGAATTTTGAGCATGACTTCAGACTTTGTAGCCTGAAACTATTCTTAAAATTTTCTCCTCTACTCTTATTTTGACCAGTGTACTTCGCAGTGGTTGAAATAAGAGCAAATAATCAATGTAGAGGAGTAATTTTTGAGCATAGCTTAAGGCTTTATATCCTGAAGCTAGACTCAAAAATTCCTCCTCCACAGTTATTATTTATTCTTATTTTGACCACTGAATGGATGTGTGTAAATTAATAATTTTTTCTTTTTTCTTTTTTTTGCAAGGCTGATGACATAACTGTTACGAGTAACGATGATATTAAAATGAAACTAAAACATAAAATTGCGCAAATGCAAATGCAAGCTGCTCGCGAAAATATTTCTTATGATAAAGAAGTTGATGTTTCTGAGGATAGTCAAATGGAAGAGGAAGATAATGATTCACAAATTGACATGCAACAAACAGGTTTGAAATTCTATCATTAAGCAGTGGTTCAATTAAGAGCAAATAATCACTGTGGGTAAGTGATTTTTTGGTCTAACTTCATCCTTTGTAGCCTGAAGTTTTGCTCAAAAATCACTTCTCCACATTGATTATTTTCCTTTATTTCAAACACCGTAAGTTTCTCATCATATACAGTGTTTAAAATAAGAGCAAATAATCTCTTTAGAGGAATCATTTTTTGAGCATTGCTTTAGGCTAGAAAGTCTGAAACAATTCTCAAAAATACCTGATAGAGTTTATTAGCTCTTATTTTCAAACACTGATATTAACTATGCAAGTAGAGAAGTAATCTCTGCATTTATTTTTATTTTTAAAAGGAATTGAAGAAGATATAGACGAAGATTTAGAAGAAGATTTTATCCCTCTTTCTCACCAACTCAGTCGCGTAGCATGTGTTCAACCATTTAACTTACAAGGAATGAAAACTTCGGTACTATATGAAGAAGACGAAGAGGTACCTACGCCAAAAACAATGCTTAAAAGTAAACAGTTGTTCTCAAATAAATCTATATTCAACAGCTCGTATATTGATTCAAATAAAAAACAATTGCTTTTTCCAAAACTTGATCCTGCAAATATTGAACGAAATGAAGAAAACTTAAATGCATCAGTGTTCCGTAATATTTCCTCTGTACAAGTTCCAGATCACGTTGGTACAAAGGTCCAAAAGAAATCCCACTTGTTCAAAAGTGGATTGTTTTCTCAAAAGTCCTTTCGTAAGTAAAAATGCCTTTTATTATTCAGTGTTCAAGCCCGAAAATTAACGTCAGATATCACCTGGGGTGTAGTGCAGTTATTTTCAGGATTGAGTTTTTTATTTAGTTTTTTTTTTTTTTTGTCCAATAGTATTCTTGTCTGCAGGTATTTACTCCGGTTTGTAAAGCCCGGTTTAAGTTCTTACGCCATCTCTTACGACTACGACTGAAAACAAAATATTTGTATAAAAAAATAATCTGAATGCTGTTACAGAGTTATTTGAAAATGAGCAATGATTGTCTTTCTCTTTAGCCAACATTTGCTATAGACGTAAAGGCACCTATGCCTGCCATAAAAAGTTGATGCATTTCTATGGCCGCGATCTTATTTGTTAGAAGCAAATAATAAAAACACCCAAAAGTTGTGAGACAATTATTCGACGTTGTTCTAGCATCTTTACTGCTGACTTTGGACAAGTTTTTGCCCACTGGGTACTGGCATGTTGTTAGAAAGATCTTCTAGATATCATGCTTTATTGATCGATTGATTTATCTATTTAGTTGAAGAACAACCAAAAGCACTTGTAGCAGAAGATATATCTCAAGACAATCTATTTATAAAATGTCGTACATATGGGTTACTGCCATATGAAGAATCTTTATTATTTGGTAAAACCTCCCTTCTCGCTGATGCGAGCTTAGTCCATTCACGTGAATTCAATATTCGATGGTCAAACAAAACAACATTTGTGCATACCGGACAACAATTAGGTTTGATCACGGAAAATACAAGAAAACATACTCCTAATATATTTGTGAGTAATTTTTCTCAACCATCATCAACATTTGGACTCACCAATAACAATGTGCATATTGAGGCACTACAGATGGAAACAAATGATGGGATCAAGCAATATATTGAGGTACGGAACGTTGTTCTAACGTTATTTTACTGACTTTGACGCTAAGACCACCTCCAAAATGCATTCCCAGGGGAAGGGTGTTAAAACAACGAGCTTGCAATTGATTGGTTTCTTCAAAGAGGCCAATCAAATGCAAGCTCGTTGTCTTAACACTCTTTTTCGTGTGGCTCCTTATTATTTTAAATGTCATAAATATATTTTCAGTTTAATCCTTATTCTAATCTCATATTATGAGTCCTAACTATTAGCTCCCTTTAAGCACTCATTGTGTCTTCCTCTCAGTCTGCAAATACCTCTGCGCCTATTTAAGAATATTTTGGTTTCGGTTTTAATGGATTTTTGTACTTCGCTATTTGGAAAGCACTATAGGGATAACATTATACTTGTTTTTGCAGGAGTGTCTGGAAATATCATTGAAATATACAGAATTTGAAGCAGGCATAAATACTTCTCTTAATCTTATAAAAATGAAATCTGGTGTCCAGGCTATCGCTGATTATACTAACAAAACAAAAACATATAAAGAAGCTACAGGTAGGTGAACTACAGGGGTTAAAATAACTGCCGGTTTGGCTGAAAATATTCTGAAAAATCTCTCCTTCACAGTGATGACCAGTAGTTATTTCAACCCTTGGAACTATTCATTTTAATATATTATAATGGCTGTGGTACCTCTGCCTAAAATAAGTCTCACAATATAGACACAGAGTCTTTCCTAAAAATCTGATATCTAAAGTTTTAATTTGGGAGATGTGTGTCTTGGTACATTTAATTTTTCTCCTTCCTATCCTGAGGTTGCAGGATAATTCACCTGGTTATCACAATTTTGTCTCACTTAGTATTGAATTTACAAAAAGAAGTATGAAGTAGAAATATAATCAGAGACAAACCTTAAATTCATTTATATATACAAGCTTAAAAATATTTGTCGGATATTGCCTGTAGATGAGTGTTTGGAGTTTAGTTTTTAGATTTGTTTGCTTGAATCAGGTTTGTATTTAGGCTCCATCTCAAAATTTCACTCCAAAACCAACTTTTTCTGTTAGGGTTAAATCAATTAAAATTGACAAAATTCAACAAAAATAAATTTGTGCAAGTTCATTGACCAAACACTTCTGTACTGATTCATTTTTGGTAATTTTGTCAGTTTTAGTTGATTTAAAACTCTAACAGAAAAAGTTGGTTTGGAAGCGAAATTTTGAGATGATGCCTTAACTATTTTGACTTTTATTAAAAAGCAGAACATTTTGAATCTTAAAGTTACCTCTTTTTAGTTGGTACAAACACATCAATGTTTCAATTACAAGCTTGTGTATGGGAGTTAGTTTCAGCCTTATGGGGGCAACAAGAAATAGGTACAATGAATTTTTATTCGATCCAGTTGTAGTTTAAAGAGAAGAACAAAGCATTAATTATACCTTTAGATAAGATTAACCCATTGGGCAAAATCTTGTTTAAAGTCTGCAGCTGTAAAGATTCTAGAACAAAACCTTGAAAAACCTTCTTCTAGCATCTTTACTGCGGACTTTGAACAAGATTTTGCCCAATGGGTAACTTTTAGAAAATCTCTTGTATCAACTTTGCCAATGGTAAAAACAACAACACATAATCACTGGGAAGAAGGGGTTTGGAGCATAGCTTCGAGCTTTCTAGGCTGAAGCCTTGCTCAAACATTACTCCTCCACAGTGATTATTTGCTCTTATTTCGACCACAAAAAAATCTCAATAAGTACAATGGCGTTAAGTCAACGGTCATGTGGTTGATTTGTCTCTACATAGGACATAATGTATCAATTGTAATTGTATTGGTCAAATTGAGTATTTGGTAAATTTGACAAAGATATACCAATACCAATATTTATGAGGGGATTTCATGTACATAAAGCACTGTTTGAAATAAGAGCGAATAATCACTGTGGAGAAGTGATTATTGAGCATTGCTTCAGGCTAGAAAGCCTGAAGCAGCAATGTTCAAAAATCCCTCCTCCACAATGATTATTTACTCTTAATTTCAACACTGATTATTATATTAATTGAGGGGATTCATAATCATAGTATGTTTATATTTTTACAATGTAAACCACAATGGAAAGCAGTGGCCATACAGAATCACTTTTCGCATAAATTCTCAGCATTCGTCAGTACTTTCTTTTGCTTGTTTGTGTATTTTATTTGATATTAAAACATTTTTAGATGACGCAGGCTCGCTCTATGAAGTTCACTCTACTCGAAGAGAGGCATTATCAATATGGTTATCGAATGCTGTTGAAGAAGACGTCAAGAAGGAGATTGAAAACAATCGGACTATGGTAGGTTTCAGTAGGTTTCGGACTATGGTAGGTTATAGTTAAACTAGAGTTAAGCAGCCTTTACGGTACAAAGTAACCAATCAAAATGCAAGATCGTTTGGGATAAAACTTAGAGGTCCATGTAACGGCTGCCTTAACTATAGTTATCTTGCTTAGCATATTGATAAATATTAAGTTCTTTTGTGTACATCACTTCTTACGATGCTTACAATAAAAATATTAATGTAGAGGAGAGTATCATCAACATTTATTATCAGGAATTGTCTCCTACCTCCTCTTGCTCAATTCTATCCAATGTTGTGCCATATTTTGAGTGCTTTGAGTGAAGAAAGAATATATATCAGTGGCCGAAATAATAGTAAATGATCACTGTGTAGGAGAGATATCTGAGTATGCTTTCAGGTTTTGTTGCCTGAAGTTCTGCTCAAAAATTTATTATTTCTCTAATTTCGACAATTATATCTACAATGAAGATGTTGAAAATTATAAATTGGAAAAGAATTGGAACTAATGGGTGTCACTTGCGGGGGAGTATTTTCTGAGTATACCTCTCCACAGGTGATGTCCAACAGTTATTTTCAAGCTATAGTTATTTATGTCCTTGATTATCTTGCTTGATTGTATTATAGGATGACGGTCATTTGTCAGTAATCTTCAGTTTATTATCTGGTAATAAAGTAACTGATGCATGCAATGTTGCACGAGAAAACAAAGAAATAAGACTAGCATTTCTATTAGCACAAGTCTCTGGTGATCATCATTTAAAAGAATATATGAAAAATCAATTGAGTCAATGGGAAGAACGAAATGTAAGCCCTAAAGTATTTTTACTGCTAGAGCAACTCAATTCTAAGTGCACTGTAGAGAAAGAAGCATGTTAAGTCAAGGAGCTTGCAATTGATTGGTAGTTATAAGAAACCAATCAAAAACAAGAATCGATTTGCATGTGATACCTTTCTCTTAAACAAAAAAGCAGCGATTCCAATTTTTAAGAGTATGCAAAAATTGATCATGAAATCCTAGTAGGGCATGGCCAATTTTTACACACTCTTATTGTCGATTGGTAAAAATAATGAAAAAAGACAAGAAAAATTACGCATAACAAAGGCATGAAAACTATCTTTCAATATTTTTTTTTATTTATGTTTAAAACACTTCATTTAAATTTATAATTTTTAAAAATAATTTGCCTATCTTCTGCATTACGTTAATTTCCAAATATTATTATGACATGTTGGATTGGAAATTTTATGCTGATTGTGTCTCTGCTGTTTATTTTATGTAAAAAGTTACTTCTGAGAGCTATTGTACCAAAACGTTGTACTCGTAAAAATAGGAAATTCCATACCCCGGAAAAGCTATGATGTCATAATAATGAAACAATTAGACACCTGCTAATTATTTTTATGGTAGAATGTAGATTACAGTCTGAAGTACCTTAGGTAAATTTGAAAGGAAAATATGCAGCTGTTGTTCAGATTTTATGGAGGAGGCCATCAGAGCCCTAAAAAGCCTAAGCCTAATAGGTTTAAGGCTACATACTATTACGAAATACTGAATAATATATTTATGTTAGCTCAATCCAGAAAATAACTATTAGATATCACCTGTGGAGGAGTGCCTTAATATAGTATTCAGCTTATCAGCTGAAAATTATGCTAAAGAAACCCTTCTACATGTGATAGGTAGCAACTATGTGCAGACTTGTTAGCTGAATTAAAATATTCTTGTTTTATAGATTGATCTATTTATAAATACAAATCGTTTAAAATTGTATACATTACTTTCTGGTATGATGGTTTGGAAGTCTTCTAATAATTTTGTTAACATTTGTGAAGATTTGAGTTGGAAAAGATGTCTAGCCCTTCATTTGTGGTAAGATTATCATCTTAATTCTTTACTTTTATTTGTGTATGCTGCTCGTATCTGAAGGATTTACAGCAAATCTGTGGGGATTTTAAATTGCCTCAAAATGTCAGGGTAATGAAAATTCGTTCCCAGGGGAAGAGTGCTGAATCAACAATCTTACCGAAGAAGCCAATCAATTGCAAGCTCGTTGACTTAACACTCTTCTTGGTAGATTAATTTTTTTCAAATTTATTGATTTTGACTTCTTTAAAGCTGCTAAAATATTTGCTTTTTGAAATGAATTTTAGATATTTTTAATTATAAAGTAATAATAAAGAAATTTTGCTAAATATCCTCGAGATAATCAGGGAATTTCAAATCTAAATGTTTGAGGAAACCCTATTTGCATGGTCATTGATATTCCCCTTGTTTATCTGTGTAGGTATTACTGTTCATCAACTGCAACTATATTTGATGCTTTCACTGAATATCAAAATTCTTTCAAGGTAAGAATCTATATCCTTGGTATTTTCACCCCATATTGCACTATTAGTATAATCTGCAACTGTGAGTATACCCTACTACCAGTAAGTTACCATACTACCCCGATGTTGATGAATATTGACAAGTACAGCAAGACCACAAAAGATTGTGTAAGAAATGTTGCTTACGACCAGTAGGGTATTACTCTATATACCAGAGGCCAGTGAAATAGCACCAAATATCCTAGGGTAGTTTTATCTTCTAGGCTATTATTTTCTTAGCATAAATCTACAATGAATAACTAACGTTAATACGGCCATTATTTGAATAATTATGTGTATGAAGTAATTTATTGAACTTTTTAGGGTACCGAAACATACGACTCGTATTCTGTGCATCCATCACCAGAATATGTTTTTGATGAGGATGAAAAAAGAACAAAGGATCTATGTTATCATTTACTAGCATTATATTGTAAACGTTCGCATTCACTAGAGAAAATGTTAACTCCAAAAACTCATACAGCGAATTCGCTAGATCATCATCTCAGGTAACAATTGTATTTTAATGTTGTTAATATCATAAATCATCTAACAAACTCTTGGGTTTTTCGATTTTTAGGGGGGTGGGGGATAAATGCTAAGTACTGCTGAGATTTACATAAAGATTTACAAAATGATAAATTTCATTCACTCGAAATTGTATACAAGAAAAAGCCCTTATAGAATATTTTTCCAGCTTTTTAATAAATAATTAAAAACTTGAAGGTTAAAATACAAATATAGGGGCTGTTTTCAATAAACGTCCCTTTAGGGAGAGGGGGCGTTTATTAGAGGGAGGCATATCAAAGAGGGGGGGGGGGGTGGGTTGGGGCATTTATAAAAAATTAGAAAAAAGAAGGCATTAAAAAGAAGGGGAAGAGGATAATCATTTATCATTTATCATATGTAGAAACTATTTTCAGCAACAGGGAGTCTCCCAAAAACATTTACTAGTACGGCTGCCGAATTTTAAAATGGTGGCTTTCCTGTATCACAACTGATCAAAATAATCATAAAATTTAACTCACTAAACTTTTGTGCTAACTGAATAACGATTCTCAACTTTCAAATTTTCAAATTTGATATGGTGTGGCAGTCCTCTGACTTCATGACGACATTCCACTATGGACGAGCATCTTTGGAGGCTAATTTGCAACCTGTTGGCTCCAGAGATGCTCCTCCACAGGGGAATGTCGTCGTGAATTCAGAGGCCTGTGGTGTGGATAATGTTTATTATACCTAAACTTTCAAGCATAACAAAAAACGATCAAATCAATGTTTTTGTTTTTGTGTCATGGAAAAGATAAGAAAAAATAATATGCTGTTTTGATCATGAAAGCACACTATAAACCTTTTTGTAAATAAACCATGTTGTTATGTTAAAGAATAAAAATAAATGTTTTACAGAGAATAACACTTGTTGTAAAGCCAACTTTGCCACATTTAAGAGCAGTGTGGATAACGCCAGGATTTTGTAAGCTGTTGATTTAAAATTACGGCAGACGATATTAACATTTCTAAAATAAGACAAAGAGCAAGATTTTTGTTGGTACATGGACTGGTGATGTCGGTAATTTAAATATTCCGCAATAGGCTAGTGGATCGACCATTTACATAACAAATGATGATCTTTAGGTATATAGGACAAGCGCTTAAGATAAAAGTAAATTACCATGTAGGAGTGAATTTAGAGCATAGACTAGAGCTGACACTCCTCCACAGTGGTTATTTGCTCTTATTTTTGAAGCACTTAAAAGATACACGTTTTATTGTTTTCAAAGACAACGTGTTATTTTCCCTCTTACAAAAGGTTTTGCCAGGTTAATTTAGTTTGATTTCGTTACTTCAGTTGGCATTTACATCAAGTTTTGGATGAACTTGGTTATAACCATATGAATGATGAACGACATGCATTCCTACAGCATAATTATGCTTCGCAACTGGAGAGTCTCGGTTTATGGAATTGGGCTATTTATGTTCTAATGCACCTTCGGGATGATAGCAGGTAATGTTTACTTTCCCTTCAAGTGGGAAAATTAAGTTTGTGCCTTAAGGGTGTCATAAATATTGTTTCGCGTAGTGAATGTTGTACTTAATCTGAAGAATTAACCTTATGTGTGCCTCTATAATAGGATTCCAGTTAAGTGGGTGTTTCACTTATGCTACGTTTATTTCACTTTGAAGTAGGGTAGTTGTAATCATCAACTTCTTTATGTAATGATGGTGTGGTCTATTTTAAACCTCTTAAGCAAGAATGCGCTTGCTTAAAAGATGTTTCAGGATTATAGGGTTGATTGAGGGTTGCTCATGGCAGGAGAAAGATCCAGATCTGAGAGGGTAAAAAAAGCACCACTTTCCTAGTAATGGTTCTCTCCTGGTGCATTGATAGTGAGTATAATAAAAAAATAGAGTAGAAATATCCGTAAATAGGATAGATGGTAAAGAATGCTGACTAAATACCAACCTTGAAATTAGTTCTTCATACCGAAGAGACCAATCATTTAAAAGTTTGCTGATATAACACTCTTCTACACAACAGATACCTAATTTGTAAAATTAAACAAATGAATGGAGGTGAAACATTACTTGTATTTAGTCCCTTCTATTTGTGATCACTCTCCTTTAGAACACCTCAACATTTATTTATCAGCCATGCCTCTCTTTCTGCCTGGGCCTGAATTCCTGTCCCTGAGTGTAATTTGAGTATACTTTTCCTGCCTGTGACTACACTGAAGTACCAAAATATTTAGCTGTATTTTCAGGCCTATTGTATAATGCTGAGTGGCATGTCTGATTTATCCTGAGTGTGGGATAAATTTAAGATTTGCAGTACTTTGAAGTCTTCGTAAAAATCGAATTAGTCGAACTTCACACATTGTCTGCTTTTCTTCATTCTGAAAAAAGTATGTAAAAAAAATCATTTTATTCCCGCTTTTTGTTCTTTCAGACGTGAATTTTACGTTAAAGAATTGCTAGGCCGATATTGCCATGTAAATGAAGAAAATTCACTGGAGTTATCTGAAGAAGAGGAGCTGTTGGTGAATAAATTCAATGTTCCTGTGCAATGGTTACATGAAGCCAAAGTATGATTTTTGACTTAATTTTGTCCATGTCTGCATGAACGGTTTTGCTATAAGAACCTTCAAAGGTTGCTGGCTGACCGTTCTATATATTGTACTCTAGTTGTACAAAGAAATTCAGAATGCTATTGCTGAATTAAATTAGTTTTTGCCCGATGGATATAGGAGTCACCATGAAATAGACACTGACGATGGCATCCTTCGTTCTATCACGGAAAATATTTTATTCTGAGTTTTAGCCCAGTGGATAAAAACTTATTCAAAGTCGCTAGAACAAAGTTGAAAACGTTGTTATAGTGACTTTATACTGTAAACTTTGAACAAGTTTTCGCTCAGTAAGAAGTTTCTTAATATCACCCAAAAGTCTCTCATGTGCAGTGAGTAATTGCTGATTCTATTCGTACGTTTAACAGTGCTCAAAATAAAATATTCGTACGTTTAACAGTGCTCAAAATAAGAGCTAATAATCACTGAGGAGGAGGGGTTTTTGTACATAGCTTCAGACTTGGTAGCCATAAAGCTATGCTCAAAAACCTGTTCTCCACAGTGATCATTTACTCTTATCTAGACCACTGAGCATTCGGAATAAGAGCATATAATCACTGGAGTCTGAAGCTGTGTTTAAAAATCCCTACTCTGCGGTGGTTATTAGCTCTTACAAGCCTCAACACAACAGTCGGACATCACCGGACATGTACTCAAAAACACTTTACAGGTGATGTCAGACCATTATCTTTAGGCTTGCTCTTATTAATATTGCATTTGATTTCGTCTTAGGCGCTTCATTCGAAGTATATAGGCGAATATTATGATGAAGCGTTTCATCTTATAAGAGCAGGACACTGGGATAGAGCACATGTTGTTATCTTGGAACATATTGCTGCTGATTCTATAATAGAAGGTGTGTTACTTTATTAAAAGATTTAACCCAGTGGACGAATGTTTGTTCAAAGTCCGCAGTAAAGACGTTACAATAAAGTTGAAAACGTTGTTCTAGCGTATTTACTGCGGACTTTGAACAAGTTTCTGCCCACTGGAAATGCACTGCACACAAGCTTAGAATTAACTGAGTGTGTTTTTTTAGAATTTATACTTAAAAACCCTCCTCCACAGGTAATGTCTGACAGTAACTATCAGACTAACTGCCTTTCTTGAAGCGATGAAGCTTGGCGTGGTTAGTCAAGTACAGAATGAATTATTCTGTTGGAAAAAATCAAAACTGATTATTTTTTTAACCATGAAAAGGCTTCTTAGGAAGAAAAGTTAATAGGGTGTGCTAGTTTTTCTAATGTAATGGGCTGCGCAGGACGTCGGATCGTTAGAACAATGCAGTTTGTATATTTTTCTTTGCAGAGGATTACGAAACGTTGCAAGAACTTCTACAAGATATATGTGTACCTGAAAGATGTTGCACTATAAAGAATTGGAGGATTGGTGGACAAGTAAGTTACTCTACGGAGAAGGATATTGATTTTTATCTTTAAATTGAAGAAAGAAACATATCAATTGCAAGGTCGTTTACTCAGTGTTAAGCGTATAAAAATAAGTTTCAACAGTATCTATGGAGAAAAGTTGTTAGTTCAATGACCTTGATATGGATTGGCTTCTTCCTAGGGAAGTCAAGATCATTAAGATCTTTATGCTTGTTTCAAACTGTAAAAGTGGAGGTTTAAACATATATTCAGGCCTTGAAATAAATTGGCTGAAAATATTCTGAAAAATCTCTCCTTCACAGTGATGACCGGCAGTTATTTCAAGCCCTGTACCTTTACATTATTTAAGAAACTTTTCGCTTTTTCTATCAACGTTCACACTTCACGAAATAAGGGGAAATAATCAAAGCTACAAAACCCGAAGCTACTTTCAACAATTATTCCCCGCATTGATTATTTTGGATAATTACTGCTTTCACTTTCGTAATGTTGACCATGTTTGATAAGCTTTGAGGTTGAAAACTATACTTAAACACACACTCCTTCATAGTTGATGTCTGACACTAATATTCAGGCTTGCGTTGTCTCTGTGTCAATTCATGCTGTGGTCAAATATAGTGCTCAGCTGGCAAAAATTTGTTCAAAGTCAGCAAAAAAACGTTAGAACAACCTAACGTTGTTTTGCTGAATTTTAACAGGTTTTTGACATCTGGGTATACTTTATACTTTCTGTTTAGGTGTTTTTGGATTATATATTACTAAATCAGAAGTTGGATAGCATACGTTCGGTACGTGTAGAATTTCATTGTTTTTTTTATACTTAGTTGAAGTCATTTTCTATGTAAATAAAAAGTGTCACTCTTAGAGGGATGTACGCCGTATTAAGAAGTTGAAAAAAATGGATCAGTCCTACCGGATTTTTTATCCGTCTTATCCGCCCGGGTTCGATTCAGCGCATACTTCTGTGCGGGCAGTTTTTTCTGCTTAGAAGTTGAAAAAATTTCAAGCGTGCACGCCGAACTTTCGATCAATCAAATTTCTCAATTTTAGAATCATGCGCGGAAAAAACTGTCCGCACGGAAATGCGCTCTTAATAGAGAAACCGAGCTTTAAGGAGGCGTCCGCTATAGTGTGTACGCGTTATGGATATTTCCCTGTATACCCTAACGGTCATTCTGCGGACTTTGAACAAATTTTTGCCCAGTGGGATATCTTGACTTGCTTATTTATCCCCTCTGTATTTACCCAAAACACGAACCCACTCCTTCTATTATAACGATTTGTATTTGCCAGTAGTCGAAATGAGAGCAAATCACAAATCGCTCCTCTAAAATGATTATTTACTCTTATTTCAGAATAAAAGCCAGATGAATTCTTATCATTTGGAAGACATGCAAGCAGAGATTGGCTCGCTTATTAATAGGATCAGTTTAATGAAAGTAGTTACTGCAAGAGAAAGGTAAGGAGGATTCCCTCGTATGATTTTGTTTTATCTCGCTTAAGAATATTTTTCAGTATGTAACATTGCCATAAAGACGATTCCGTGAAACTATTCCTTATCACAAATAAAATCACGTAGAAAATTGACTCCAGGCTTCTAACAATCTGAGAAAATAACCAATGAATTGAGCAAAGGGATGTGCTTAGGCGAATAGTTGATTTTCATTAGGTGAAAATAATTAACAGCAAACACCAAAAGAAGTCATTCCATTGATAGAAAATTGACGTTACAATCACGTGACGTCAATTTCTACCAATGGAATGTCTTCTTTTGTCTTTCGAGGAGAATTTTTCGACTATGGAAATGAACCTTTAGAGACAACAGAAAACAGCTCCAAGTTCCAGTGTTTGAAATAAGAGCAAATAATCGCTGTGGAGGAGTGATTTTTGAGCATTGTGTTGGATTATAAAGCCTGAAGCAATGCACAAAAATATCTCCTCCACAGCGATTATTTTCGAATACTGAGCTCTTTAAATCCATTAAAAGCTTGTACGTCTTGATGGGTCATTGAAATAACTACCGGTAATCACTGCCGAGGAGAGATTTTTCAGAATATTTTCAGTCAAATTGGCTGAAAATATTCTGAAAAAATTCTCCTCCGCAGTGATTAGCGGCAGTTATTTCAAATTAAATGAACAGTAATCCCAAGGGTTTATGATTTGATTGTTTTGAAATATTTTATTTACAGGCTTAGCCAATCAGAGATGGCAAGAACTTGTTCAAAT
>JAULBZ010003379.1:0-16546 GCA_032360805.1 Neoturris breviconis
ATTTCCTACGACTTTAATCAATTATATCTCCACTAATATTCATTCTTATGGAGTCAAATTTTCAGAATATGTTAGTAACAGTATGAACTTTCATCTAGACTACAGAAGGGAAAATTTGAAAAAACATCTCAGGGTGATTTTGTACCTTTAAGATAGAGACGAGACTTTTTACAAATTTCTGCAAGCAAAACAAAAAAGCGGAATACGGCCACAACAAATCCCTGGAGAATTTATCGAGTAGACTTAAGACTTAGGACCTTTGATCTTAGGGGTTTTTCCAGACCCAATGAATTATGTTACTCAGCAGTCTAGTACCCAGGCTTTTGGAATAAATTTGAATTTTTGTGCTATTCGTTTTGCTAATCAAAATTTTAGACTTTTTCTACAAGTTGAAATTTTGACCTTTTGCAAAAATTTCACTTTGTCTACAGTATTTTGTCCAAGATAGCCTCTGTCGATATTGAGTCGGCTTCGTTATGCAACGTTTTAATGCGGATTAAATCAATAAATTTAAAGTTTCAAAATTTCATAATGGTAGATGTTTGCAACGTTATTTTCAAATCAATTCCGAAAAAAAACGGTTTGCAAACTGGTTTGTGCAAACTGAAAAGAATAGATCAGTTTGCAAACTGGTTTAGCAAAAAAATGGTCCCTAATCTATGCTATTGTTAGCCCACCAAACTTGGGCTATTTATTGCTATCACTTTGCGGCAGCCTGCTTTTCTTAATAGACAATGTTCCCGAAGGACTAGCATACTGAAATTCTGTACCAGCATTTGTGGCGATATTCTAGAAGGGCTCACCTTGTTGTATTTTGGGGAAGCTCTTTCCTCAACTTTTTGAGATGATAAAAGATAAAAAAAAATATAAAAAATAATTTGTAACATTTTAAGAATTGAAGTCTCCATTTTGATTTTGTAAAGCTTCCTTTTTCAATTTTGAAATAAATATGTGAACATTACATTGATAATAAAAATTTTATAGTCCCTAAGTGCTTTCTAATTAAAGCACTTAGGGACTATAAAAGGTTTATTATATGTGATGTCAGTTAATGATTTTATATTTAATTATTCCCATTGCAAATTAGAAGTAAAAAACATTTTAATATTTTTTTAGAAAATTAAGTAAATTTAAGGAAATGTATTCTTCTCTTGCATTGTTATATTCATTATCTTTATTTTTAATTTTAACAACAGATGATGAAGTGCCTTTTATTAAATGTTATGTAAATATAGTTCACTGCTAATATAAACCATGTTTTTATTATGCTGTGATTATTTATAATTTTAATAGTCCCATGGCTCTTAAGTTAAAAGTATTCTTTATTATACATAGATGCATGGTATATAATGCTATGATGATGTGTAATGATATATGATGTATAGTGTATGTATGCAATTCATTTCCTCTGTGGAGAAGTTATTTTTAAACATTGCTTCAGGCTATGACATCAAAGTGTTTGTTTATTAGATCTGAAACTTTGTCAACTTACTAAAGGTATGAAATCCTAATGTCATGTAAAATTTGAGTGTTTGGCTTTGATATGAAACTTCAATACTCTCCTCCACAGTGACCTCGCGTAATTTTACCTTGAAAAAGGTGTTTCAATTGTTTTTTTTGAACTGAAACTTTATTATCTTAATAAATACATTATTTCAAACAATGATATATAATGTGTGCATGCAAATCATATTTATGTGCTTGGGTTTAATTTTCACTTGGTTTGGTGGGCTACTTTCAATACCGTACCTTTGATTTTGTTATTAGTTCGATATAAGATGAATTAATCACTGTGGGGTTTATAGCCTGAAGCAATGTTCAAAAATCGCTCCTTCACAGTGATTATTTGTTTTGCAGTTTTCATTTGGAGTATCACACATACTCACTTGGTTATTTAACAATAACCAAATACAGTGTTCAAAATAAAAGTAAATAATCACTGTGGAGGAGGGATTTTTGAGCATTGCTTTAATCTTTCTACGATGCAATGCACCAAAATCACTCTTCCACAGTGATTATTTTCTCTTATTTCAAATGATGATGATTGTTGTAGAGATATATGTCTGCGATTGAGGGAGTCCTATTGGTAAGGGGAGGGACGGTCTCTACAAAAGTGTACATCTATGAGGGGAGAGATGAGGTAATGTGCTTGTACTCGTAATAGTGCTTTATCCAATGCCTTAATCTGTAGGTGACCATTTTTGTTTTAGGGGATAGTGTTCTTATTACCACTTCAAATTATTTAAATGCAGTATATGTGGATGGATACAAAATAAAAGAAGGTTTCATTGCTACAGAAGCACCGCTTAAAGAAACGATGGAATATTTTTGGACTGCTGTATCAGAGTGTAATGTTACAACAATTGTCATGCTGTACAATGAAGATTCTGACTTACCTGTTTTTTGGCCTATCAAAGATGATTTAAAGTTTAAAAATATAACCATTAGGTTATTGAGTGAAACTCATACAGAGCACCTACTTACTAAAAAGATTACTGTTCATGGAAAAAAGGTACGAATCTATGGGCAAAGGATGTCACAATAATTTATTAATATACTAATAGTGATTAAATATTACTTGACCATGGTTTACCCACAGTGTGCTTTCAATAGTGATGTATATAGTTGATTGATGATGGTGATTAAAAAAATGTTATAAAGTACAAATACTTGTGTGATGTCAATTACTACCAATGGAATGCCTATAATATCTTTCTACCCATGCGGATTTTCCGTTCCGCTGAAAATTTTCTGAAGTGGAAAACGGCCTTAAATAACATTGATAATAATAATTGGGTGTTAATTAGTAGTCACATGCCTATGTCTGAACATTTCTGTTGGATTTCACTTATGGAGGAGTATTTTTAATATAGTTTAATTTAGTTTTGCAGCTGTAAACTGTTCTAAAAAGCACTCCATCAAAGGTGATGTTAAACAGTTATTTTCAGACTTGATACCCACTTCAGGGATTGAAATAACTGCAGTACATCACTGTGGAGGAGAGAATATTTTCAGTCAATTTGGCTGAAAATATTCTGCAAAATCCCTTCTCCACAGTGATAACCAGTATTTATTTCAACTCCTGCCAACTTGGAATATATAAAAATGTATTATTTACATTTATACTTCAAACCATGTTGATAATGAATTAAAAATACTTATATTACACATATACACAAAACTTAATGATTTTCGTATTTCACTCTTTTTTGGAGAAAAATTTGACTGTTTTCATAATTTCTTGTGAAACATCTTCTGTCATTGACCATCTCAATTTTTTTTTTAAAAAAACAACAAAAAGAAACCAAATTGAATTAAATCTGGCTAAATTAAAACTTTAATGAAGGGTGTTATGTCATTGATCTTGTTATTGATTGGTTTCTTTTCAATTAAAAGAATGTTGACTAAAGGCTGATTTACACTAGGAAAGAAAAAAAATGTCTTGTGAAAGCTAAAAGAAGACGTTCCATTAGTAGAAATTTCTGTCAAAGGAATGTTTTTTCTTTTGGCTTTTGCACAAGTAACCTTCAGTGCAAATTTAAATTAATACAGTTTAAAATTTCCTTCTAGAATAAAACTTTGAATCTCATACAACTATCTAGTTGGCCTGATCATGATATACCAAATATAGCTCCCGTTATATCATTAGTAGACGAGGTATTAAAATCACAACAAGCACTCGGTAATGGAACAATCATGGTAACTTGTAGGTAAGAACTTAATACTTATAGTTAATATATTATTTTAGAAAATTAATTTCACATTTTGATTTAAACATTTACTAAGGGGTTCAAATTATAAGTGAAACCTGAAGAAACCTCATTGTATTGTACAAAAATCTTTGTAACACTTTGCATAGATCTTGTTAGTATAGTCTTTTCAGGATTTCACTTGGATAAAAATAGTACCAAATTGAACTTTTCAACAAAGTTCTCATTCATACTTCAGTAACACCTGATAATGATTTTCAACCACACACCTTGGGGAACTATATATTATTAAACTTTGATTTTTGTTGGGGGATTATTATTGACTAAATGCCATTTTTCACGCGCACATATAGAAAGAATTTATAGACATTCCATTGGTAGAAATTGACAAAGTAATATCTGTATGTAATAATATAAATTCACAATCAATGTGGGACTTACTCATGACTTTAACAGAAAATAATGATTAAAAAGTTTCTCTTAAAATTTGGACTAAAAACTGAAAAAGGCATATAGCCTGGTTTAGGTAATTTGGCTTACACATTACTGCTTATGGTTGATTTCCCTAAGCAAAAACATTTTGTGCATTTCTACCAATGAAATATGTTCTTTGAAATTTGTCACCTGGTGGAAATCCATCTTTAGGAAGGAAGATAATATACAGACTTTTGATCTTATCAAACAAATCATCAAGGGAGTATAGTCAATACTATAATGATAACCAGTTTAATGAACGTAACAAAACAGTGACCAGCAGAGTAATATTTTAGTATAGCATTGAGCTTTTCGGTGTAAGCTATGTTCCAAATCCCTCTACAGTGATTATTAGCTCTTATTTTAAGTACCAATTAGTAACATAACTGTTAAGAATAGCATTGAGCACTAGTAATTTAATTAAAAAATACAAATGGATCTAGATGCCAAAAGTGTCAAATACTGTTTCTGTTAAGATTATTAAAAAGCTATGCAACTTAGGACTCTTAAAGAAAGAATAATATCTCTATTGTCTGACAAAAATAGTTTTGTATAAAACATTAGATTTCTAGATTTCTAGATATCAAAAGTGTTAATTTGATACCAAAAGTGTCAAATAATGTTTCTATTAAAATCATTAAAAAACTTTTAAACTTAGTCAAAACCAAAAGTGTCAATGTTTCTGTTAAAATCGTTATCTTTGTTTGAACTGTCACCTTGATTGAATTTTATCCAGAAATTAAAACAAAAAATAACTACTTCAACATCTCTCTGATAAAATGCAGCAGTCAATGGATCATGTGGTTTGTTAGGGTTAAATTAACGAGTCAACTGTGTTGCATTTGATTTGTTTCTGAACTATGAAGAAACCAATTAAATGCAAGATTCTTGATTCACTAGCTCATATGAACTTAAATCTATGAATTTAGAAAATCTATTTAAAGGTTGATTTTGACTAGGTGAAAAATTCACTGTGAAAGTCAAATGAAGGTATTCTATTGGTGGATATTGTTTGCATCAATTTCTTTCAATGACATGTCTTCTTTGACTTTTTCAGCAAATTCTTTGCCTAGTGAGAATCAACCTTTAAATAAATTGTATCTTATTTATCCATTAACCATCTCTCATTTATGGATCAAAATATACTGTTAAACAATCAAAATTTGACTAGAAAGGTGTTTTGTTTAAGCAAATTCTATTTTAAGAAATTAAGTTCAGGGGTGTTTCTAGTGTGTCACTTTATCTTAATTTCCCCCTATTTTACTGATCAGCTGTTTGAGTTTCTAATTTCATTATGGTTTTTATTACATTGGTTTGGAGATAAGACGTATTTCAAGATAGAATTATATAATCTTCATAGCTTAATAAACAAGGTGTTAACCAATCAATGTTAGTCATTTACTGAATTACTGCTGTTACTGTGCGCACCCTGTTCTTACTAATATATAAAAGACATTTAGATCGAAATTATAAATAACCTAAAAAGACACAAAGAGAAACTAAAAAGAAAAAGGAAGGAATAAAACATGATACAGCAACACACATATTATTTGATTGCAATCAGGGCAAAATATCCATATAGTTAATTGCAAGTTTTTATTACTGAATACCACCGAGGAAAATCCTGTTTACAGGGCCTCCTCTGATAGAAGCTCATGGGAACCAGGCTGTACCAAGAATAACTCTGAGGAACAAGGACTGTCATATACTCACATCAGTGACACAAAGGCTAATACATAATATTGTTGCAAGAAAAAATTGTAAGTGTCTTCATGTGAAACGAATAAACACCTTTGCTGCAGTAAACAAATAAATCCATGTTCTACCTTGCATTTAATTCAAACTTATCCATCATCAGAATATTGTTCATCTTTAGAATTTATAGGCATCGCATTTTCTTCCTTGATTTGTGAGCTCAATGTTTGAAGGATTTTAGTAACATTGAGCACTACAGTAGATATAAATAGCCGCTTTATTACATTTATAAATTAAGGTAATAAAGTTGTTATGCATGGGTTGAGAAAAGTACTTAGTACTGTATGTGAGAATGAGAGAGAATGAGTGCCATGTTTACAATCTTTCTTTGTTATAGAGAAACATTGCAAAATCATTGATGATGGTACTCTATTGTGTATTATGCTATTTTCTATTATTATGTATTTACTTTAATTAGCACCTGGGTGCTACTTAAATTATTTTCATGTTAAAGGTGGTGGTAGTGGTGGGGAGGAATGCTTAATAGAGAAAAACTATTATCAAGAAGACATACAAAACACTTGGGAGTAATATAACATGATTGCCACACAATTCTCCTCAATTTTAAAAAGTCTCCTCTAAACTTCTCTAAACTCCTCAAAAAATGTGGAGTTTTGCTAAGAGCTCCTCAATGAAATATTGAACTATTGATTAATGACTTACTATATCAATCACATACCCGTCATGTTATTCTGATGATGGAGATATAATGAACATTGATTTACATGACACACAAACTTTGTCAAATCTCCTCAAATGTATTAGTAATCTGAAATTATCGTAACAAATGAACAAAATGGACCTAAAAATCCTTAATTCACCTCATTTTTGTCTTAATAATGTGTGGCAGGCCTGTGTAAAGAAAGAAACAATGGTTCCAATAAGCTAGATGATTAAGCCTATACTAATGTTTGTGAGGGAAATACTAACTGTTTGTTAATCCGTTCAGAGAGATACAAACCTGAGGTCGATAATGCAGACCAAGCTTTGAAAGTCTGTATATTGACCTAAGGCTTGTATTTTGAGGTCAGACTAACAAAACAGTTAGTATTGGATTTATTAACTGGCAGAATTATTTTGAAAAACAGGTCTTTTAAGTTCTTAGTAAGAACCAGGTCTGTAGAACACATTAAACATTCAATATTTTATAAAGCAAAACTGTAAACATTCGAAAACCATTACAGATTAGATTTTTGTCTCAACACTCTTCTTTGTAGATATCATTTACATGGTGTAAACCAATCTCTCAAGCAATTATAAAACTGGCCTACAAAAACTTGGATGTGACTCAGGTTCTTAGCACTCATTTTAATTTAACCCAGTACTATTCTCTGCAAATAATGATTTAGAAAAACAAGCAAGTTTTATATCAATGTTCTTGCATCTCATTCCAAAAAAAACAAATAATTGCAAAAATATTAACAATTTTGCAGCTAAAAACTGTATTTAAAAAAACATTTATCTTCAGGCCGGTAATAATAAGCATCTTATAAGCATTCCCTCTTCAACTGAAATCACTACTATAGTTAACATTATAATACCTTGGTGATATTTTTATTTATTGGAGGGTGGGTGCTTAATAGAAGATATACTGTATATCATAGGGGTAATTTTTATTATTTCTTAGTGACATGTTTATTAGAAGGTGGGTACTTGTTGTAGGATTTACTGTACATCTCAGTAACATTTCTTTATACAAGAAAAAGAAAACATTTCAAACATTGCTTGACGAAATTGAATTGGCAATGTAATCAAATGCCAAAAGTAGATCTGTGCATACGGAAATATGTATGAGCTGTGCAATTAAAACTTAGAAGTGTAACACAAATAACTTTTAAATTAGATTAACAATAAAAATGCACGCACTTGTAATCACAAATCGACAACTGGTACTTCCAACTTCTCAGTTGATAATCGTATTTAATTCTGATTTGTACATTCTAAGTGTCTTTCTGAATAATGTTGCTCTGACGAACTTTTTATTGTATTCTTGAGGTAGAAGATGAAGTATGAACTGTTGGAAATGCGAAAGATAGGTAGAAGTGCTTTGTTGATATCTGATGTTGATGCAGCGTACTTTTTGACTGGTATATTGCAATGGCTAATGGCAGTATCCATGTTACATTAAACATAACCAACATATAATATTGCCAAAAATGTTTGACATATTGCCAATTCTTACACAGTTGATCTGCCAAAATGTGAAACTAGTTATCGATGTGTAACTTAGTAGTATCAGTTTTATAAAACACAGCTTTAGATGAAATGTAGTAGTTTTATTGTGCTTTGTCTTTACTAGCATATGAGATCAGATTAGTTTTTAGCTTTTTCTTGATGACTCAGATGAATCGTTGTACTGCAAAACACATGATAGACATGAGAATCTATTAAGGCCAGCCACATCTTACATAATTATTCACTCAGTTTTAATTATAACATTTAGTGTGCATTCCTGTTTATTACTAAGTATATAGAAAAATAAGTCTTAGCCAATCAGACCTACCCTACGTTTCTTGACCTCGATCTAATCTCAGTAGTATTCTTGGTCATTATTAAAATGATTAAAATGGATGACTATAAGAGAGTCTAGACAACTACTACATAGACTATTTTTAACTGTGAATGAACTTGAAAATAAAATAAAAATGAGTCATCGGAATTTATTAAAACAAAATCTACTAACCAAATACCGCTAATAGTGAAGTTAACACCAATAAGATGTTTTGTCTTTATTTAATAACATTAACAGTTTACTTCAACAACAATACAATGTTTTTTAGGATTTTATGCTCTTAATCTTATACATGACATGAAGAGGTCTATACTTAACTACTTAGTTACATAGCTGACATCTATGCCTACTTTAATAAATTTTGTTATTTTACGTAACTGTGTTATCATAATTACCTAATTTAATGTATGGCAGATTCAAGCATTTTTAAGTTTGTGACATGTTTTAGTTTCTCTGTAGGGACTTTCTATTGTGTCATGACAATGAAGAACATATTGCTTTCCTTTAATTCTCACTTATAATGTAATTTTAAACAGCTAAAATGAAATAACTTAATTAATCTTGAAACTTAAATATTATAATATAAATAATCCTACACTAATTGTGACTGTCTACAAGTTAAAATCTAGGAATTTGTTTACGGTACTTGGTCTAGGCTCTTTATCTTCTATTATAAGTCAACTTACGGTCAATACCCTAAAGTATGTAATCCTTATGAGATTATTTGAAAACATGACTTGAGCCAGCCATCAATCTTGTTTTACCCAAAGTGTACAATATGTTACATGATTTATGTAAATTATTACAAAATAAATTATAATAAATCCATCGGTAAAAGATTCGAAATTTGTTCATCCACAAAATATAATACCAGTGAAGCATATAATTTGGATAAGTGTCAGCAAAGTTCAATACTTGTGATATTTACTATATCTCCATGTAGTTAAGGAGGGTTTAGTAATTAGTAAAAAATATACAAATAGCTGGAATTGTTCATATAAATAACGCAATTAACTTGTATCTATGATAATAAATAAGAAACTTTATTTTGGTCAATTTTCACTTGGGGACAATATTTAGACCAAAAATGTAGTGAAACGGCTTAGGCTCAGATCTGGAACTTCCTTAACCATGGATTTTATCTCAGAATTGTACTACTGCAAGTACTGCATATGAAACAAAGCTCGTCCTGGTAATATGATATTCTCAAATCTGCACAATCAGCAGTTTTTACTTATGACATCATCAAAATTAACATAAAAATGCTGAATCTGCAATACTGGATATAGGTAAGACCAGGGGCCCCGGCCATTTTACTACATTTTTGCCCCAACTATTGTCCCCAAGTGATATGACGTCATAACTGACCGAAAAATATTACATTTAATTTTTCTTCAATGTTTCTTATTTATTATCATAGATGTCTGAAATCTTAATGATACTAGTTAATTGTGTTACTTGCCGCAATATTTCAAGCTATTTATACTCTCGCTAAACCCTCTTTAACTACGTGAAGCTTTAAATTATTATTAACAAAACAGGAATTTATATTAACAATTCATGTGCATACACAAACACTTTTGTAAGCATTCCTCCATGAAGTATGTTAACTTTACTAAAAAAAAAAGTATCAATGGGAGTTTTGTGGATATGTTAAATTACATATAATTTGTGAACTAATGATACAAAATTCAACTTTGCTACCACTTTTTTCTGGGTAGGTCATTTCATTTTAAGCTAAGACAACAATAATATATGGAAGAAACTATCCCAGTGGGCAAAATGTTGTTCAAAGTCCGCTGTAAAGACACTAGAACAATGTTAAAATTGTCGATCTAGAATCTTTAATGTAGACTTTGAACAAGTTGTTGCGAGTGAATTATTTATACTTCACTAAGAATATGGCACATTTTTTGTTGTCTATGACTATCAATACTTTTGTTTTTCTAGTGATGGCGCTAATCGCAGTGGAACATTTATAGCTTGTATGAATACATTAGATCAATTGAAAGTTGAACAACATGTTGATATATTTCAAAATGTTCGAAGAATGAGATTAGTTAGACCACAATTTGTTGAAAATCTTGTAAGTTTCATTTTTTATGTTCTGTAAAATCACCTTCATTCGAAAAAAAATGTTATAAATATTTTGCAATGTTAACTTTACAGTTTTTCCAATGAGTTAATAATTGGAATGTGTTTATACTTATAGTATTATGTTGATTCTCATTGTAAGTTCAATTATTTTCCCGTGAAATAAATATTGGTAGAACGGTCTCTCTATGACGACCTGAGTTTGATTCCCACCTTTATTGAATTGAGATTATAAATCAACGTTGCATCCCTGGAGTACTCCTTCATATAATTTTACATTCTTGATTTCCTATCAAGATAATGACATCACGTGCATATTTCTATTGTTTTGGTGTCAAACACCTTCTTGTTGTACCTAAGTAGCCCATAAACCAGTCCAACTTGTTAGTATCAATACATTTAGGATATTAATAAAGAGATACTATCAGCTGATTTATAAAATTGTCGAAAAAAAAATCAATTTCTATGACATCATTGATAACTTTTAGCTTAAAATATACTTGTTGACCTGGGACACGATAGGGGCGTTAAATACAATAAATTGACATTTTAGTAGCCCCTCCATGTACTTTAATAAATTTCTTAGATGTGCTGAATAAGCATTTATGTATCAATTTTAAGCTATGGCGTCATCAAATTTAACAGTAAAATACGTTTTTAGCACATCTAGGTAATATATTTTTCATATAGATTCTATTAAAGCATGTGGAGGGGCTACCAAAATGAAAGTTTATTGTGCCTCAAGTCAAAAACTACATTTTGAGCAAAAACTGACTGATGATGTCATAATTATGGGCGAAAAAAAATCTTGTTTTTCAAATTGTTGATGCCTACGCTGTCATTCGGCAGATAACTCACGAATACTTGCACAACTAGAGTACTTACCGTTACATACAAGTTTGAGCAGATTAATGACAAAATATCCTACCTTGGGTACATTGAGTTTTCTTATTTCAACTGTTTATTCATACTGTTTATTCATTTACGTGATTCATATCTGCTACATTGTAAACATGTTGTTGTTATATTGGGCAAAAACATGTTCAAATTCAGCAGTAAAGATAATAGAACAATGTTTTCAACATTGTTTTAGCATTTTTATTGCACATGTGTTGCACACTGAGTTCAATTTTGTTAATGAATTTCAATGATTTGTCATTTATATCAAAACCAGTTGACTGATGAAAAATGACTCAACTGAAGATTGAAAATAACTACCAGATGACACCCGTGAAGGTGTATGTTTTGAGCATATTTTCAGCGGCGAAGCTAAAAACTACACTCACAGCACATTCCCTCACGTGTGATCCCCAACAGTTGATTTCAGGCTTACTTGGCATCGTCAAGTAGCTAAACTAAATTTCAGTCAGTTATTTAATATCAGTGTAATGATCATCAGATTATTTGTTATTATCAAGTTGCTAATAATTTATCTTTCATTGTTTTAGCGTCAATATCAATTTATATACAACGTGGTAAATAATTATCTGGATTTGTTTTCCATGTACTCTAACTTTAATTAGTTTGCTACATGATTACAAACTTTCCCATCCGATAGTAGTTATCATGTGTTACTTGGAGGAGAGTATAAACTTATAATCACGACTATCTTAAATTTATATCATATAGTTCATGATTTTAGATGAGAATTAATTTCAGTAGAGAAACATTCTTACATATTGTTTTCTTAGAATAATTAATTTCTCCAGGAGTTAATCTTTTGGGCTTCTAGATAGCTACCCTATTTCCCAAGCCTAATGTGCTCATCATTTAAGAGTGCATGTGCTATTATTCAAAGGGCACAGATGCCTTTGTAGGTTGTAATTCACACAATAAGTTTTGATTTTGATTTAGTTCTTCTGCTAAAATGAATTAAACAACTCAAATACATGGCTCTTTTAATTTATCCTTTAATCTATCATCATTGTATACCTTTAAAAAATAAACAAACATTCAGCTCTGCGTAGTCTTCCCAGTGAGCAAAAACTTGTTAAAAGTCAGCAATAAAGATCTTTACTGCAGACTTTGAATAAATTTGTGCCCAATGGGATTATTCTCGCCATCATATGGTTTTAAATTTCAGTTCTATATAATAAATATGGGTTGAAAAGAGTGCATGCCCCCTTAAATGTACAATCTTCAAAAACAGAGAAATCATTAAAAATTCCTTTGAGGGTATTGTGATCCTGTACAGAAGAATAGGGCACCTTATTTTGTGTTAGATACTTTGTTATTACTCGGTTATTAACTCAGTTACCAGGTGAAGTTTCTAATTATTCCCTTCAGTTAAACGCTGAAAATAACTGATGGGTATCACCTGTTAGGATTGTTATTGAATAGAATATTTAGCTTTGTAGCTGAAAACTATACTAAAAAACACTCTCCCACAGGTGATGTCTAACATTTATTTCCCAAATTCCAGTTTACCTAAGCTGACTACTTATAATTAGATAATTAGCTACTCTTGCTTAATTCAACCCGAGAAAGTTTTCCTCTGTAAAGTACATTATTCTGCCACCACTAATTTTGTGTGCTAAGAAATTATTTAAAGAAATTATATGCATTTTTATATGAATTTTTATAATATAATACGAATATAGGATATTGGGGAAAGCTTTTAGCTTTTAGCTTTTTTTTTAGAGTCAAATTTTTTAAAGAAATTGTATATAATAAAAAAGTATTTTTATAGACTTCAACCATGACTTAACTCTATAAGCCATGAGGGGAGGGAGGGGAGGGACACAAAGTGCCCACGGTATATTCATTTTGCGATAACTTTTTTCCTATTAATGGTTTGGTATTGAAATTTGGTGACTTTTCCTAACTTTTACTAAGGATTGGGATTAAGGATATATTTGTTAAATATTTTGGTTATTTTTCTGGGGGTAACTTAATCCTGATCAAGGGTAATCTTTTGAAAATATGAAACATTGTTAAGACAGTTTCTGTTGTTGCTAGGCTATCTTTTCAGCAAGTAAATATTATTCATGGAAATACTAAACAAAATATAAGAATTTACATTAAAAAATTACATACAAAATTTTATATTTTACAGATCAAATAGTATATTTTACAGACCGCAAATTTACCGTGAATGATGACATCATAACAAGTACCAATGGCATCACCAACCCGATTTTTTTATGCCAAAGAGTTTTTATTGAGTTGCTTTATAAGTGTACCAAATTTCATGACATATGCGTTAGTGGTTCGCAAATAATAGACCGTTGTCATTTTACAGCATTCTACAGAGTAAAAATTTAATACTATTGATGCCGGTGCCAGTAATTTCATCAAGTTAATTTTTTTGCTAAAGTGTTTATATTGAGTTGTTCTATAAGTGTACCGAGTTTCGTGTCATAAGCATGTGGTTCAGAAAAAAATAGCCGCTGGCACTTAATTTCGCTTAGTGTAAGTCTAGCTTTAATGTTCTTCAGAAGTCAAGGAAATACAATACAATTATTGTGCCTAGTAAAATGATTAAAATCCTTCAAAATTTAACAAATCATGTTGAATTCTTTACACCCTTCCACACAGTTTAAGTTTTGATGAATTTATATGTAGCAGACTTGTGCACAGTATACCTTTAACTGTACTGCTGTATTTGAACAATCTTTAATATAGCTATTCAGCTTGATTACAAAATCTAGAAATGTGTTTATAAATAGCACATTAACGTCATTAAATCTTCTAGATTGTGAAATTAATTTTTATGTTTTTTTTAACGATCTTTTTGAATAGATTAACAAGTTTGATTACAATCCAGTCCTCAAAATTCACTATGGCAATCCCCTGTGAAGAAGTTCATTTAAACATAATTTTCAGTCAGACTGGCTGAAAATTATATTCAAATGTGCTCTTCCACAGGTGATTGCCATAGTGAATTTCAAGGACTGCAATCTTATATTAACATTATTATCATTTTTTAAATTTTTGCCTTGATATTTTTATACAGAGTTTATTGTTGATATTGTTAATTTTATACCTTTTTGTTCCTAAATGATACAAATAACATTGTATATATTTTATATATTTTATATTACAGACATTAGTTTATTAGTGACCAGATCCAAATCTCAAATAACCTTTAATTGCCTTGAGTAAGCTCCCGTTCTCAAATAAGACCCCTTTAACAATATTTGGTTAAAATAAGCCATAGGTGTTTAGATGGAGGTTTAATTGAATTCACAGGTATTTTATGGGACTTTATTTGAGGTTTATGTTAAAAATGATAGGCTTTTTTGTGCAAAACTGAAGGAAAGAGGAGAGTTCATTTCAAACAGAACCAGAAAATCTTAGCACTGAAGCTGACCATCCACTATCTTTATTACTGGATGATCATATTTTAGACAGTATTTTATAGTTTATAAACAGATGTGCTTTATTTTCGTTTTTTCTGAGTTAATAAACCCTCCACTCACGTAAACCTCTGCCCTCCAAAAAGGCTGCTCATTAAGTCCCTGGGAGCCAAATCGAGGATTTACGATAATTGATTTGTAGTTAGAAGTATTTTTGTTCTTTTTAAAATTAAATAATCTCATAAAACCATTGTATTTTTTTAATCACAACTAACTTGAAAGTAGTTTGTTGAAGGAGGGTGTTCAGTCAACAATCTTGAATTTGCCTGGTTTCTTCCTGGAACATTCCAATCATTTTCAAGATTGCTGCCTCTTCAGCAGATATCATTATCAACCTGAGGTTATACATACTATCCTTTTTACAGGTATTTTTTAGGCTGCCTGAGAATAAACAAAAGTTTAATATTTTTGTATTGGATATTGGATTTGGTCTGGAAATTTAAGAATTTCACATATTTCGTATATACTCATTGACCTTTTCCTGTGTGGTGAAATATTGGTTGGGATGACTTCCTCATGATAGGAAAATACAACAGGAATGCCGAAAGAGAGTTAACCCTTTGGGTCTCACAGGATATATATACACGTCATGAAAACTTTGTCTCAGTGCCCACGGGATGTATATACAGTGCGCTTGGTGCTCTTCAAACATACATATACTTCATGAAATACTATGAAATACAGCTTTTATTGATAAGTTTAGGTGCTGAAAAACACTTTATGCTTTGTTCTGTCACATAAAAGTGTTTATAATCATAAACCTTGCTTTGAACTATTGAACAGAACATTTGAATGTTTGTTTGAGGGTGCTAGAACTGAAAAAACTTTTAATTAAAGAAAGCCTTCTTTTTGTAAGACGGCAGCAAGATGTGGACACTGAGGTTTAACAACCCATGGGAACTCAACAACGTAGTTTGGAACAGACTGGGATTCAAAGGGTTAACACCATATCTAAACTCTTGGTTTCTCTTGGTTTACACTGAAATATTTTTAACCAACCAAACAAAGTTTGGATGGGCTATTAGGGCTATTGCTATCACTTTGCGGCGCCGGCGACCCGCTTTTTTTTTAATACACAATGTTCTAGCTAGCATTTTGAAATTTGGTACCAGCAATCAGGAAGATATTTTCTTTGCGAAATAATTTTTAAAATTTCAAGAATTGAAGTCTCCATTTGGATTTTGGGAAGCTTCCTTTTTGAAATATTTTGAAAGATCCACTTAGTACTAAGTAGTAAGTATAAAATGGCAATACACAATTCAACAGAGGAAGATATTTTTAATCTTATAAAAATATAATGAATAATAAAGAAAATATATTTTTCTGTTATATTGTTATATTCTCTACAATCGTGGTCATATATATTTGGTAAAAAGGGCAATTCCTGCAAAAATTCGGAATTTCAACTTTGACAAAAAGCCTTAAATTTTTACTAGCAAGGTGATCGGAAAGAAAGTTTGAATTTGTTTCAGAAGCCTGGGTACTAGGCTGCTAGAATCAAGAGAATTTGTTGAATTTGTAAAAAGACCTAAGATCCTGTAAGCCCTAAGTCTTAAGTCTACTCATATAAACCTCTGAGATAAACCTCAGGGGACTTCTCATGGTTATTTTCCGCACTTATGTTTTACTTGTGGTTTATATTA
>JAULBZ010003380.1:0-16545 GCA_032360805.1 Neoturris breviconis
AACAAACAAACAAACAAACAAACAAACAAACAAACAAACAAACAAACAAACAAACAAACAAACAAACAAACAAATAATTTAATAAACAAAACAAATAATTCCGGGCACAACATAGAAAGACGATGATATAGTCTTATAAACGTGCAGATACATACCAATGACCAACAACATTCTTACTGTCAAACCCAGTCGTTAAAAAACATGTTCAAAGTATGTAGACGCTAAAATGACGATTTCGTTCACTGGGACTTGTATCGTCCTTTCCTCGTTCTCAATTCCATAGATAAAAGAAAGTATCCTCTACCATAGCCTGACAACATAAGCACTTATTTTGAACAACTAGTCTAACGGTAGCAAACGATATACACAAATATTAAGTAAAACTTTACACGAAATCTAAATACCTCCTGCCGAACAATATATCAAAAACAACATGTAGGTACACACGAATGTTTTATTTGCATTTCTTATTGCCATTCTATGAAATATATTATAAAAAATATCCAAACTTGAAACATGACTCATGCAGATAAAAACAAATTATAAACTGTAAAAGAAAGGTAACAGAATAATCGTCAAAACAATTTACCTTGTTAGGATGCGGTCAACCACGTAAGTATTAGTATATGTATATATATATATGTATGCATGTATATATTCTTCTTAGAAGGACCATTAATGTACATTGTAGTACCTATAGCTTTGATCCAATTTAAATATTAGTACCGATTAGTACTTTCCCTCATAATCCTGGGAAAGCTTGAGTAATCAAATCTGTGAAAGGTTGAAAATGATTACAACAAAAGGGAAATCTTCTCTTTACATTGCAGTTGATACCGATGATGTCATTTATTATTCCACACAGTGTGGTTAAAGGTTGTTTTACACTAGGTGAAATATTGCGCGCGAAAGCAAAAGAAAATCCATTGGTAGAGATTTACATCAATCACACAACGTGTGATGTCAATTTGTACCAATGGAATGTCTTTTTTTGGCTTTTGCGTAGAAGTTTAGTGTACATGATCGTGTTCAGTATCTTTTTCACGCTGAGTCATCCGGGGAAAATTTAATCACAATATGTGTCCCCTTACAAGACACGAACATTTCCATTTTCCCTTATCATTATTATTATTTCTTCTTTATTTTCAACAACGTATGTATGAAAAACTTATTAAAATCTTTATTCTAAAACATCAACATTTTCATGAACAGCTTGAAAGTCGCATATGTCCTGTATATTCCCCTGTATATTCCCCTGTTTGAATTGTATGTTGATAAATACGGGACCGTATTCGGTAGCCTATCATACTGTGTGTTTCGTTCGGACCGTATTTGATAGTCTTTCACACTGTGTGTTTCATTAAGTTTATTGGTCAGCTGTTAAATTTAAATTAATATGAAACAATGTGCAAAAACTAGTTCAAAGTCCACAGTATTTTCTAGCGTCTTTACTACGGACTTTGAACAAGTTTTTGATCACTGGTTAGTATCACTTAAATATAAAACTCAATAACGTAATACAACACGTGTTGTCTATGTAGCTATGTCTAGCCAATTTCCAATTATTATATTTGCATGAGAAACAATCAGTTTATGAATGAAGTTAATTCTGTAAAAATCAAACAACGCGATGATTCACCTCAGTTACACCCAAATAGTTGTGTCGTGGTCGAACGTCGGTAAAACGATATCGAATATACATTTTTTGACCAGGCGTTGACTCTCTTGGAATGTATAACACACAGTTATATATTATTCTGTTCACTGATGAAGAGTATAGGTTCATTTTCATTAAGCGGAAAATTCCGCGCGTAAGCCAAAAGAAGATATTTCATTGGTAGAAATTGAGATCACACGTCATGTGATGTCAATTGCTACCAATGGAATGTCTTATTTAGATAATTATTGGAAATGTTAAGAACACTATCTTCTTTGGTATATGCCAGTGGGCAAAAACTTGTTCAAAGTCCGCAGTAAAGACGTCAGAACAATGCCGAGCAAATGTGTTCTAGTGTTTTTACTGCTGACTTTAAACAAGTTTTTGCCCACTGGGTATGACAATGCGCAACCCGAACACGGATCATCTATATACTAGTCCGTATCCTTGTTCAGACTGTGCATATTGATCTTCTAATTAGGTAACGTCACTTTCAACCAATGTAATGGCTTCATTTAGTGAATATGCCTTATGAGCTGATGTAAATTAGGAATTCGCTCAGCCGGCTCGAAACGACAATATAACGTCGAAACAGCGATAAAATGACGTTGTGTTTGACATTGATGTTGTGCACCCACTGGGCGATCTGACTTTATCTGCTTTGTTTGTTACAACTTTAAATGACACTACCCAGTGTGCAAAAACATGTTCAAAGTCCGCATTAATGGCGCTAGAACAACATCGAACGACGTTGTTCTAGCCTTCTATTGCGGACTTTGAACAAGTTTTTGCACACTGGGTACACATACATATTCCACATATTCAAAATATTTTCTATTAAAGATATTGTACGTTATATTCTTATGTTTTAATGCCTTGGGTTGACTTTTGAAGGAAACATATACGATAGGAAAAACCACAGATAAACCTCAACATTCGTGTTGAACATTATTGTTATGTATATGTTAGCCATCACATATATGTTACTAACGTAAGTTATACTACACTGATGTAACTCGGGTTTAATTTTGAATTCAATAAAAACCCTGTTGGTACCCTTGGGTAGCAATATCAATATATCGTAATGTACTTGTAGTTGCGATTTGATTCCACAGCCTACCCAATGAATACGTTTCAACGTAAAAAAGACTTTGCTGCGGACTTTGATCAAACTGGGAAGTTACCGAATCCATACTACATCTATATTACCTCATTTGTTATAGTAACTTCCAAACCACTACAGCGACTGAAACTTACCGAGTTTTACTGACTAAATTTGAACATCATACCTCCAGTAAGATTGGGGTCATAACTTGAAACCACCTTATTTTAAGTAGGAAATCCTATGTAAATAATCCATATCGCATTGTTTTTCCATAACTTGTGTTAAAGTAATTATTGTTGAACTTACTTAAAATCTGATAAAGTTTAAGTTGCGTGACTAACCGTTCCCCCGAGTTTTTCGGACTTTCGGATTAAAATTTTGGTATTTTCCAACAGTTTCACTAAAAAGCCGGAAAGTGTGGAATCTGCTCCCCAGCTTTAAGGAGCCCCAAAAAGCCCAGCATATATAGGGTTAAGGGCTGTATGTTACCATACACATTTTGCGGCCTCTCTAATTTGAAAGTTTACGGAATACAGTCCCTTATAGTTCTATAAACTGTGCATTGCCATATATTTCACACAATACACAGTCTATATACACAGTCCATGTAGACACCACACACGTTGTGGTGTGTCTTCTTTTGGCATGCGCGCGATATTTTCCGCCTAATTAAAATCACCTTTTACGCTGTAATTGTTATATAAATGTCCATTCTGTAAACATGAAGCATGTTTCTTTTATATTTTCTAAGTAACGGATTCTGGCGTACAAATGTATTTTGCGGTTTCTTTATGATTGTATAAGCAGTTTTAATGAACATAGTTAGAATGACGCATTATGCGTACACCGAAAGTGACTAGATATATAGAAGTGATACGAAAGATAAAAATAGTTTTTACTGATAATACAGATAATAGAAGCACCATGTCAATTATCTGTATGCATTAGAAATGCCTCATACAGCATAATCAGTCATATTTCTGAATACTGCAATAACATTCCGAACTTATCAATCGAAAAAAGCATCATTATCTAGTCGGCAATAACTTGAACAACGGGTATACAACGCCGGATCAACGTTAATTTGGCTCGTGTGCTTACTGAACAGCATCAGACTCCTTCATTACATGTATTAGTTTTTCTTTCATCTCCATTTTCTTTGTAGAATGTTTTTGAACATTTTAGAAAACATATGTTATGGGACGTAATTTTATAAACAAGATAAGAAATTGATTTCACAAAAATTTGAATTTTAAGCTTCCCTCTCAATAAACAAGCGAAAACTAACTCCTCATGCAGACGAAGTCGGATCAACGTCGAAATAACATCGAAACGACGACGCGACGTTCATCGTTGATCTGACGTCGTCATATGTCAACTCGGAATCGACATGGAAATAAACGCTGCAAAGTTTATTTCGGCAAAAATGATGTGTCTGACATGTGTTCACAGAAAACAATATTGTTCTTTCTAATTCTAGTGGGCAAAAACCTGTTCAAATTCCTCAGTAAAGACGCTTGGGACGCACTGGGATATATGTAGCTACAATCCCGGAAAACAATACTGTAGACAAAGTGAAATGTTTGCAAAAAGTCGAAATTTCAAGTTAGATTAGATTTTGATTAGCAAAATTAATGGCACCAAAATTCATTCCAAAAGCTAGTTAATATATTCACACAGGTAATAACTAATTAAAGAAAGGAAACAACGACCGACGAACAGAGATAAATACCGTTAGGAAAGTGCAATGTTATCATGTGTAAAATTGATTGGTGCTTCACAACGGAAGTAACCAATCAATTATCAGCATTACTGGTATGACCCGAAGAGAATTAGAAATTTCGCTAAATTACAAATAATTGCGTATCTTGCAGGCACTCGACGTCGAATCAACGTTGAAAAGACGCCGTGACATCGTGCAGGTTATTCTACGCACGTAACTTTTATGCTGACGCTCGACATAGGATCAATGTCAAAAATACGTTGTTTTGACGCCTAGACGTAGTAAGATATCGAGAAGATACTGGAATAGATTGTAAAGGTAAATGAAATCTATAAATTTACCTTTCATACTCTTTCACATAACGAGAATAAGACGTGTTGAACAAATGTTAATATATTTCTTGTTGCGGTCGCTTCGTTTATAGTCCATGCAAACAAATGATACACGGATAAGAATATTATGCTTCATAAACAATTTACATAATTACATAAGTGCGACCGTAAAATGTCTGCCATAAATATACTTGACTCATTCAGTTCGATCCAAATGAATAATACAAAGCATCCGCGAAGATGCGTTATACCAACGTCATTAAGATGGTACACCAATCAAATGACAGGAACATTGGTAAGAAAATCTTCGCCGTAGGGAACTTTTATAATTGTTTACCAATTTAAAGAATTTAGCTAAAACTGGCATACTTTGTAAATAGTTTTGTGAGACATCTGACACGTCGTATTGTCATTATTAATGCGATTACCGTTTAATATTTTTGTTTGAAAATACTTAAAATAGCATTCATTTTATCTTAAAAAAGGGAATTAGCATTGAATACTTGCAACGCAACGCATATCTACGTCATCTTTCGATTCTAGTTTGTTTATTTATGTTAAAAGAACTGGTAGTCACTGAGCTAAAAAAAACCCCGTAAACATCCGCTCAGTCTGCAGTAAATAAAGACGCTAGAACTGTTTCAGAGTTTTTACTGCATACTTTGAATAGGTTTTTACCAACTGTAAACAGTTCAAAAAACAAACAAAATGCTACGCCAGTGGGCACACGACGTTGTTTTGACAGTTATAGCGTTTAACAAAGTATGACTAATTGCACGAAATAATAAAATGACAGAATCAAAAATGAAAAATTCTCATCTTGACGAAAAACGAATAGCTATATTTATGCGTGTTCATATAAAATTTAAGAAAACGATGAACCAGCATAGTTCTTATTAGCTACTTTTATTCAAAAGTTTTTTGCTAAAATGGCAGCTTATTTATTCGCATGCAAGTACCAAATTCGCTTGGTTCCAGATGATTTATTTTAAAAACCGGATGATGTGTTGAAATACAAGATCTTAGCATTAAAAAACCGAAGACAGAACTTAAAAATACGAAACTGAACTGCTACAATTGCGTTTTGAATAATACATGCTTTTTTGAAAAAAAGAATCTGATTAAAAAAAAACATATTATAACGTCGTCAAAAAAGTGTTGAAATAAGCAAAAAATATTTGCATAAAATTGTTCCTCTGATGCTGGACTATAATCGTACCAAAATGTTATGAACATAACATTAGCCGTTCAATAGTTATCATGGGACCTAATCCCCTCCTTCCAGCCTCAAAAAAGCCCAGTGAAAATGAAACTGTGCAAAAGAGTGTTACGTCTAAGAACTTGCAATGGATTGGTTGTTCGGTACGAAGAAACCAAGCCATTACAAGTTCGTTGACTTACTACTCCTCTCGGTATATTTTATTGAACAAGTTACACTTACTTGGCAACACAAATTGTAAAATCTCCAACGTCTCCTTATACTATTGAATCTAATTACTCCAAGAAGATAAATAAAAACTACTTTTAAATATTTCTTCTAATAGTTCTACACAACTTTTATTTTCTTCATCAGATAAGCGAAATTAAGAATTCTTCTTATGTGTGTATATTATATACGTGCGTCTAAATAAATATATGCCAGTTAGTTGTAAATGCTACTAATAGATCTATTATACTGTGAGTATATACATATACATATAGCAGTAAAGGAATTTGACAAATCGTGTGAAGTAGATTACCGTGTTGATCTCATCATAAGATATAAGACGGATTTAAACGTTCTTAGGCCAAATATTTGACGAACGAATGTTATCTGAGTATTTCCATTTTAAATATAAATACAAACATGCACTCAGGTGCGCCATGGTCATATCTTATTATAACCATATTTATGGACATTTCCACGTTGATTAAAAATTATTTTTAAGCTGTTTGACCATTACTTGCCCACAAGATAATAATTTGTACAAACAAATAAATTCCACGCATTCTTTGTCAATATGATCTCCTCCGTTGGTTGTTATTTAAAAATAAAGGTTGATAAAACGTGTCTATAGCCCAGTGGACAAAATCTGTTCAAAGTAAAGACGCATCCATGAAGACGTTAGAATAACGTAGAAGACGTTGTTCTAGCGTCTTTATTGCGGACTTTAACGTTGTTCTAGCGTCTTTATTGCGGACTTTGAACAAGTGTTTGCCCATTGGCACAATTGATGTAAAATACACCCAATGAGCACGTCAGAACAACGTCTTTTTTACGTTGAAAACGTCACGTGCCGAAGGGTCACAACTACTTTAAGATAGAGATACTTACCGATAAGTGACCGCCTCAAAACTAAAAATTTACAAGGAAAAGTGTCAACAAGCTGGCAATGGAATGGTTTCTTTATTCCGAACAACTAATAAATTCTTTGTACCGAAGAAACCAGCGCGGTTTCTTTTTGTTGAATTTGGTTGAGTTCTTTAAATCACCCAAAAGCTTCCCAGCCGGCAAAAACCTGTTCAAAGAACGTTATTCTAACGTTATTTTTCTGACTTTGAACAGGTTATTGCCGGCTGGGTTATTGTTGCAACGAAATCAAGTAGCGAACAGATATAGTGTGAATTTAAAATATTCTGCAGTATCAAACAAGCGGGGGAAGGGAGTGGTAGGAATAAGTGGTAGGAGGGGGTGGGAAATCTTTCCAAATTTATTACGCGGGAGGGAGGGTTTGTCATATTTCTATAAACTTGATAACAATATGGCACTTATGATCGCTATCTTCTGGGCTTGTGTAGGAGGCAATGGCTTTAACTTCACCCCCTGCTTGTTTGATATTGCAGAGTAGGATGGTATAAAAATAACCACAGCTATGCCGACCACATAACTTCGTTAGTTATAAAGGAGAGGGAGGAGAGTAAGTTTGTAATAAATCAAAATAATACATTATTTCTCATTTATAATTGTTACTCTCACTAGACGCGGTTTGTATGAATAGCTAGCTAATTATCGCAAAATTACTCTTCATATAGTAGTTTAATTACATTAACCGCACAGGGAATTGATGAGTCGCCATTCTGTAATTACATTATCACATGTAATTATTGCATGATGACCAAAGACAGACCGTTATTTACAATATGCAATGTTTCAACAACTAATTAAGTGACAAATTAAATGTAAATAAAGTGTCAATATATTTCACTTTTTGACCAAAAATATTACTTTATTGACTAATGTTGTATGTAGTTATATTTGCACAATTAATTGAATTATGAAACGTTTTATTGTTTACGGATATTAAATTATTGACATAAAATAGGTCGTTTAAAACTATTGTTTTCTAACAGTCAACTATTTACATATCATATAATACTCACTAGCTGACCGTTACAAAACAAGTAAATAATTTCCTTATTTATGTCAATATGTGAATACATGCGACAAAAATGCTTTAGAAATCGCTATCACAGCATCAAAGAATACCGTGCATGGTACAGGACAACATAGAAGTTATCCGGGACTGGATACGGTGATCCGTGATGTCCTAGCTCGTTCATGACGAAACCTTGCCGCGCTCAATAAATTCTCTGCGGTCACATTCCAGAACGTGTCATTGAAAATCATTTTTTTGTCTGAAAAAATGGCAGAAAAATCTAGATATTTCTATCCTAAATTGTAAAACGGTCAGAAATTCGCGGGGGAAAAACATTCAAAAAAATTCCGTGTAGCCCCAGGATTTCCGGAAATCCGACATAATTGGAAATTCAGACATTCTTGGACAATACTAATGTAGACAAAATGAGATTTAAACTTTGAGAAAACACCTAGAACTTTGATTAGCAAGAATAATGACGCAAAATTATAAGATCCTAAGTCTAAGTTTGCAGGATAAATATTCGAGATAAATCTGTAGGGACTTCTAGTGGTTTTTTCCGCATTTTTGTTTTACTTGTGGCGTGAATTGTTCGTCGAAGTTGAAAGATCAAAAAATGTCCAAGCAAGGTCCAAGTTTGCTGTTTTTTAAGCACTGCGTATCCTAGTAAAGCATTGCAGACGTGTTATTCTGGAGATTAGAAAAAGAGGATGTTTCGTTTTTGCAGTTATTAGTTAATTAAGTGTTAATTAATTAATTACCGTACCAGATAACTACTAAGCGTGCATATTATATGTAAATTCTCCCTCCAATGTGTATTCACATATTCATTCATTTTTAACAAACACATTTCTAACTTTTTCTTGGGCGCGACTTTTGTCCCGAAATGGTATTTACACATAGTTACAATAGGTTTTCACAATACAATTTGAAGACTATTCTGTGGCTATTGGATTGTCCAAGTAGGCAAAAATTTGTTTTAAGTTTGCCGTAAAAAGGCTATGATAACATTTAGTTATTCACTACATTACACCTGGGCCATATTTGCCCATAATTTCCAAACAGCAAACTTCTTAACTTAAAACTTTAGGCCAGCGTCTGTAATTTAGTTACAGTTTGAAAATTGAAAATGTTTCGGAACTGATAATGCAGTTTTAAACTTTGCCGTCAGGAAAAAGTTTATATATCACATAGGGTAAAGAGGATATGTGCTGCTTCTTCACCCGGGTATAACACCGCAATCTGGTTTTCAAAGTAGTTCTAGCGTCTTTATTGCGGAGTTTGAACAAGTTCTTGCTCCCTGCGATGTATTTATTAAGATTTTATAGTATGGTGTATTAAATAAAATTACATCTCATAAAACCTGATTTTGTCTAGAAAATATCGTACCTTGATGTGGGTCCAATTCATCCCAATATATTGCTTGTTTCACACGTTAATTCAACAATGTAGACAGGGACAGTTTCGACTTGCGGTTAAAGCCTATGTTACACTGGGTGTTTGGTGAACATATATTACACAAGGGGGAGGGGGTAAAAATGCGCTATCCACTAACTTTTGATATAAATATGTTAAAAGGTCTAAAATTTGCCCAAACTTAGCTAGTTTATTAAAACTACTTTTAATTTATATAATCATTCACAAACAGAAAAACATTTGCTCAACCAAGAATTTCCTTATATTTCTTCTTATCCCATAAAATTTGTGCAAAACACAAAATGCTCTTGCAATAAATGGTGGTTACTCTCTATTGATATTAGGGTTTTACAAGTAAAAACGCCAGGTTTTTAAAAAACCGTCCATATTTTTTGCGCCCTGGATCGAAATCTGGGCGTTCCTCACTTACTTGCGTTACTCAATTTATAAGCAACCACTTTCCCAAGGCTTGCTAAAAATAATATAAGTCTATATAGAAATATTAATTCCACATGGGAAATACTTGTACACACGTTATGATTATTCGTTTTTCATTTTAAACTTTGCCGCCAGGAAAAATCACTGCCTTTTTTTATTCCAGCTACTTTTCTTCGAATTTATGCATCAAATATGCTACTTTCCTTTTTATGTTTATCTATATTAAACCAACTAATTTTTAATCAAAAGATTCATGTTAACCTACGTTGAAAGTTGAATGTCAAAACTTGCTGACCGAATCCTCCCCTCTCTTGTTGAGACTGACGTTACACTCGAAATTAGAACAAAAAAGACAAAAACAGATGTCAAGTGTGTAAACAATTTTGGTGTTCGTCTGATGAGTTAGTAAGTCTGTGTCAGCGATAAAAAACTCTGAATCATCGATTATATCAACTTTGAATCTATAAAGTCTATTTTGAAATAGAGCTTACAGAAAAGATAGCTGTATTCATCAGATTCACTAACTTATGAAATTTGAGATCTAAAAAGCCATTTCATACCTGCACTGAGCTGTTTCTTGTCAAAAGAATTCGAAACAATGTTCTGTTTCCTGACCCACATATTTCTAACGAAGGGGGCAGGATTGCAATTCTGCAACTAGGCACTCAGTTAAAAATATTGTTCAAACGTTTTTACTGCGGACGGTGAACACGTTTTTGCTCGTTGGATTGAGATATTTAAAAAGGGTTTTTGTTTCCACAGGGTTTAAAGCAACTAATTATTTTTTTAATAAGTCAAAGATTTTCAGAACAGTGAATGTTATACTCCCACTTTACCTTTTTTTCTTGAAACTTTTAGATATGATCTACTGATCCTTGCAAGGTTCTATAAAGGAACATTAGAATTTTTTTATTTAGTCTGGTTTTAAGATGGATTTCCACTTGCCCTGTGTATCAACAGAAACGGGAAAACAGTAAATAAGCAAAACTGATTGGCTCAAGCCTTTTTTTGTTCAGTTTCTGTTCCGTTTTCCCACAAAGTTGAACTAAATTCAACTTGTTCCTGTGTCTCATGACGGAACAGGAAGGAACGAACAAAAGAATAATTAACTAAACAACAAATCACCTGTATGTATTATTTACTTTCCCATTGCTGATATAAGCATTTAAAGTGGATAGCATCTTCTATTCTTCAACGTTCTTGAAATTGTTTATTTTTTATTAATAATTTCTTATTTTTCATTCATCCAATGAAAAAACCTCAAATTTCTTAAATTAGATTTGCACCAGGCTAAATGAAGCCATTACATTATAATGGTTTCATTTAGAATTCGCGCGAACAAATTCACCTAGTAGAAATCCACTTTTATCTTTCATCATATGAATTTGTTTCGATTAAAAAATAGCGAGGCACTTCCTAATTTGCTTAAATATATTAAGACCATCAAAGTTATTTTTAGTTTGTTTAATCCACAAAATAATATCATTAAATCGTCATGTATCATAAAGCAAGTCAATATACATGAAAAGAAAATAAAAGAGGGTAGAAAAAGAAAACCGCGATAAAAAATATTTTGTATGGTGGAGTCGTCGTTTGTTCCTGTAAGGTTTAACAGAAAGCGCGCGAACACAATATTGAGGACTGAATAGATTTTGGTCATGTTCGTTTGCAGTATGATTAATAGTTTGGTAAAGTTTGACGTCATACCACTGATTTCTACCAATGGAAAGTCTTATCTTGGCCTTCTCCGCAAATTTTTCACATCGTGAAATCCAACCTTTCTTCTTCTCCTTAATAATATATCTGAATAATAATCTGAGCTTTATGGAAAATATTTCTTTCTTCATAATTCTATTGATTATTTTCGAACAACAGTGGACTTTCTATAATTCGAACTCTCAGGTTGACTAAAAAATGGTTGGAATTGTGGAGTGTTCAAACTCAAATAAGGGGAAGTTGACCTAATCAATTTCGTTTTCACCGTGCCACGGAATTTCTTCGAGTTATGGAGGTGTTCGAATTAGGTGAAGTCGAATTATAGAGTCCACTGTATATACGATGAACGGTTTTATAAATATGAAATACTGCTTGGGTCATTTGTGGAATGAACTTATATGATTGATTTGAATTTTTTTTTTTTTTTTTTTTTTTTAATGTGAATGATTATATATTAACTTTATTATAATGGCCTGTTTCTATGCCGATAGGCCGCCGGCTAACAATATAAATTTATAGGAATAATGTCCTAGGAGCACAACGAATGTTGTGTTCATAAGATATTATGTATTATAATCATTTGTATAAATTTAAACCTTATATGATTGATTCCGTTTTTTTTTGTTGTTAACCATGAAATATGATCAGAGTTCTGATTTTCGCAAGTTATTAAAAAGTTAACGAAGAAAATAAAATCAATTAAGTTTGCTTATAGGTAGTTTCAAAGTATATCCAGCAGTTATTTCTGATTACACTTCAACTGCTAAAATAGGCGAACAACCTCTACACCGACCTCATTTTAAACATGCGTAGGTTATTTGATAGTTCACAGGGATGACATGATTGCTTTCGACGATAGATCTAATTAAACAGTTGAATAACAAGTCGTTAAAATTCTTGAAATAGCTTTCAACAAGCTCAGTGTTTACATAACGTTTATGTATTGTTTACATTAGGATTAAGTAACTACCTACATGTTAAGTATCAAACACCACTGCATTGAGAGATTAAAAAAATCTCTAAATTTAACAAAAAAAAAGAAGAAAAAGAAAGAACAATATATTGACGTCATGTTCCCGATAGTCTTACGACGTTCTATCAATACGACGTCTTTTAGACAATGTTTATTTTAGCTTCATGTGCTAAATAAATTTGGCAAAAAACGGTTCGTCATAAATAAAACTCAAGCGAAAAAACTTCGTCGAATACTGTACAGTAGCTAACATTCCCTGCTGGCATGAGATGTTTTTCAACGTAAAAGGTACGTTCTTTTGACGTTCCAACGTCTAATGATGTTCAAATTTGGTCAGTATGTGTCAAATAGATTTATATTAAAATCTTCGCTATTAGTGGTTCGAAAGTTATTATAAAAAAATGTGATAAGGAAGGGGGCGGAATTCACCCGCCCCAGTATATATAAGGTTAAAGTCAATTTTAAGCTCGTGACTTTCGGCTGAAATTGTTAAATTTACAACCGCGAAAATTGAAAAGGGGTATTACGAAATAAAAATCACGTAAAAATCTTTAACTACAACATTTAGATGAAATCGATGGACTGAATTAACTTTCTTCTGAATAAGTTTTGTCCAGTTATATTATTTACGGGGTTATATTTCCGTCCTTAATTAATGTTGTAGAATTATTTGTTGTAAATATGTATTTGAAACGGCAAGTGATTTGGACACACGCAGCGTGAAAGACTACTAAATACGGACCCGCAATACACAGTCCGAATATGGTGTTATGCAGGTTCGTATTCACTAGTCTTTCATGCTGTGACAGTTATAGCAAACTATTTAAAATACCCAGCGGGCAAAAACCTGTTCAAAGTTAGCTGTAAGATTTAATGTTTTTTGTCTAAGTTGAAATTCTAAAATTTTGCACGAATTTCACTTTGTCTTATATATATATATGAGAGAGATTGTAGCCCTCTTTTATCTTAAAGTTTTGATCAAATTTTGGTTCACTTGGCCAGAGCAACAACCACCTGCTATGATGATTTAGTTCCAAGGTAGACATGTGAATATTAACTAGTCTAATTCTGGACTAAGATTAGCATGCGACTAATTAGCCTACTATAATAATACAATAAACAATTAAACATGAGCAAGTCATATAGATTAAATAAATACAGGGATCAAATACTTCAAATACTTTGAGATCATCGGCTTATGATTTTCTCTCATAGTAAATACAATGTCTTGTCAAAAACAAAATGCTTTTAAGCTTGCACTTTGTTTTCGAGAAGACAATTTATTTATTAGATACAAAATTATAAGTTAATTGATTCTTTTGGATATTGAATAATTCACGGCCAAAACTTTAAGATAAAACAGTGCTACAAATCCCTTATACATATTTGATACAAATTGGAATTAGTGCAAAATTTCGGAATTTCAACTTAGACAAAAAGCCTTAAATTTTGATTACCAAGAAATGAGCCAAAACTCGAATTTGTTTCGGGTCTTGATAATGCTGCTAGAAACAGCATAATTTGTCCTAAGTCTTTAGTCTTTGTTTCTTTGTTTAGGTTCGCCGGATTCTGTCTGAAGAGAGGTGCAAATCCGTACTAGCCATGGAGACAAGTCGTAGTTAGGAACTGGAACTCAGGCTATGGAGATAGCTAATTATCCACGCCCCATATCGTCAGCGCAAAAGCATCTGCCAATCAGAAGCTCTCTTCCTAATGGATAAATGGTAATATGGCCAGAGCTTTGCCAGAACCGGGAGTACTCTCCCTAATTAATTCCAGCTAACTTGGCGTCACCGATAATCTGGTAATATCATATTCTGGTAATCTGGTAATATCATATTCTGAAATTTGCAGAATCAACAATTTTTCCTCATGACTTCATCAAGACTGATTCTGCAATATGGTATATAGGTAGTACCAGGGCGGTATTTGTTCAAATACAGTACTTGCACTTACAGTACTATTGTGAGATTAGATTCGTGATTAAGGAAGTCTCAAATCTGATCTATGGTCGTTTCACACCATTTTTGTTTAAATTGAAGTCACGTGATATGACTTCATAACTGACCCAATTTTTATTCAAAGTTAATTGTGTTACTTCTATTGACAATTCCAGCTATTTTATATTCACTATACTAATTAGAAAACCTTCAAGTCCGCAGTAAAGACGCTAAAAGAACTGCACTAATGTGCAGACTATTATCTATATTAGTGTAGTAATAAACAAGTTATAATAATTTTCATAAAATTGGTCACATATCACTAAGAGATCGTCTTAAAAGTAAAAAAGTATACTCTTAGTCAATAATCCTGCAAAAGACACAGTCACAAACTCAATGCCAACAAAATCTCTCTCAATGCCAGTAAGACTGAGTATATTGTTTTTAAACATGCGCAGAAACCTCTTAATTATGAATTTAGGCTTTTTATCAATGATTACACCTAGTGATTGTATCAAATATTTAGGTGTTATATTAGATTTTAGAAATCTCAGATCAATGATACTGTGGCCAAGCTCAAGAAGACAAATGGAGCTTTAGATAAACATCGTCATTTTATTCCTCAAAATGTTCTCTCCCTCCAAGTTAATTTCAAAAAACACCAAAAACATAAAATATTTAAGAATTAACCCTATACGATATGGGGGGAGGGGAAGGGGGGTGCTTGTTCAAAGTGCTCGCCTGATATTCTTTTTATCATAACTTCTGAACGAATGGCTATTATGACTAGGTATGTCGGAACGTTTCCTATAATTTACCTGGGATCATTTTGAAGAAAATCTTTTTTGGTAACTAGGGATAATTTTCCCTTAGTAATCAAAGTTTTGACAGATAATAAAACTTCTTTTTTTTCAACAAAATAAATTTTTCATTTGCTTTTTGCTTTTTTCACCTTTTTTTTCACCACCTGTTTTGGTCCTGATGACGTCATCATAAGTATTGACGTCATCAAAAAATGAATTATTGTGGTAAACACACTTTCCCATTAAAAGTTATGGTGGGTGTGTACCAAGTGCCCCTTCCCCTACATTCAGAGTCCTAAAAAGCCCACACCGAATAGGATTAAATTGAAAAAATTGATAGAGGTTTTAAACAATGTATTATTCGTTCCATGTAAAATGTAATACTCGCGCGCTCAGCCAAGTCTACCGTACTATTTTCATTCCCACTTGCAATATTGTAGTCACATGTGGGGTCAGCCAAACAGTCTTGCCATTAGTGGTATTGCTATTTTGCAGATTATTGCTATCAGACTCATGTAATTTGAATCTCAAAGGGCATCACCCAGTAACCTGTATGGCAATCTGAAGCCTCTCTAATTGTCTGATTGTCCGTTGTTAGAATATTCTGTTTAGTATAAACTATTTTATGATAAAATGCCTTTTTTGCATGATACATTGGCAGTCGACTCCACCCATGCTTTAAGCACTTGTGCAGAAAAGGTTGACTTGTGCAATCTCCCTATCGTCAATACTGTTTGTTTTGGTAAAAATTCTATTAGATTTAACGTCATTAGTTCATGGAATAAGATACAGTCATCGTTCCTAAGGTACTAGGTTGTACGACTAATAGTATAAGGATGAAACTTGGCTGACTAATAGTGTATCATAAATGAAACAAAATAGTACCACTAACGTCCTCAATTTTTCTGATGACGTCATCACAAAATTTAAAGTGCTCTATTCTTTGAAACACGATTAATAGAGTTCTAGAAAATATTTTTCTATTCAGTTATACGTTTTAGGTAGATACTTTGATGTTATTATCTTCAGGTTTTTTAACAAAAAACATTGTAAAATACCAAATCATCGTCTGAAAATCAGGGAGAA
>JAULBZ010003381.1:0-16540 GCA_032360805.1 Neoturris breviconis
TGAAAAATAACAAAAAAGCATTCCGCACCCCGTTTAGCGATAACAGCTCACGTCTACCATATTTTTTTTATTATTTCCAAATTTTACAGACCAGATATCTCTCCTCAGACCAGAATATGTCTTACAAGAACGTTACTGTGATAATTTGCAGACCGCAAATAATCTTGATATGAAATCTGGTCTTGATAATACAATCAAATCGCCGATGAAATCTTGGACGGGGCAGCCTAGCAGCGTGTTTGCTATTTTCGTGCTGCGATATAGATGAATATAGCGAAAAGTTCTCCTCTTAATTTTTTTTTTGCCTGTTAAGGGGGAGGGGGTATAAGCCTTTACGGCCTAAAGCCGTTAAAAAAAATGAAAATCGTTTGTCGATGGCCCCTAACGAGGTATATATCGAGTCAAGCCTTCACCTGAATTCCACTCTCATCCAGCACAAGGCTTAGACATGAGGACTTGATATGTTATTTCAGTTGGTTCCATACGAAGGACATTACCCAATCATCTAAGCCTGACTCTGCGCAGAGGACACTTTCAAGTTTCTCGATGATGTTAGCACAGTCTCTAATAGTTTAATTCAACATATATATACATAGAAGATTGAAGACACCTGTGAATTTGCCTATTTGATTTTTAGCCCGACCAGCAATGTTTGGATGGGCTATTAATATCACTGTGTGGTGGCGGTGGTCTGCTTTTCTTATTAGACCATGTTGTTAAAAGGGTGCTATTTTGAAATTTGATTTCAGCATTCGAGCCAAAATATTGTAAGGACTCACGAAAAAAATCCTTTTCATCCACTCTGGTCCAAGTATCAGACAGAAAGGGTTGAAATTGTGTTTTCGTTCCAATGGACCAAAAAGGTGTGAAATTTGGTAGTGGCATTCTAGGCAATATTACAAGACTGCTGACCAATTGTTTTTCGATTTTGTTTACTCGGGACCAAGTATCGGCGAAAAGGGATTTTTTTTCAAAAGTGAAAACTCAGAAATCTTTGAAAATTTGAATTATATGAGGAAAAATTTGATCACATTAACCAAAATGATTAAAAAAATATTCACTTATATATAATTGACTTATAAAATTTTCTGAACACAGTCATGTTTGAACTTATTTTAAACTTTCCATTTACTATACGACTTTGATTTCATTCACCAAAATGGTAAAAAAATATTTATGTATAAATTGTTTGTTTATAGAGCAAGTATACAAAAATGAAGTGGATTATAAAATTATAAAAAGGTTATGGTTAGTATTATGGTCTCTTGATTTAGTTGCAAAATGTCTTGTTTTACATGTGCTACCAAGTTTAGTTGGCGAAAGAAAGAGGTTGGTATTAAGGCTTCAGCAAATGAATCTAACATTTTGGATGAAATGTTAGACACATTTCCACTTATCAAAAAATCTTTGTTGGATGATATTGCATGGTAAAATGATGTTGGATGATGTGTTGGATGAGATTTATTTCGGTTTAAAATTTTCATCTAACAATTTTTGTTTCATTTAACATTTTTCCATGGTGGATATTTCATCCAACATGTTAAGAAAAAACATTTTTGAATAGTTCATTAAAACATTCAAATGCATTTCTGTTATTGATTATCCAATATAGTGCAAACATTTGAAATATATTTTGAGTAAAAGTTCATTCTTTGTTTTACCTAGTAACATGTCTTTCCACGTCCTACTTTTTGGTCATCTGCAAGCTCAAAAATAACAATACTTTAGTGCCTGAGAGATTTTGTCCTGACCAGCTGGGACGGGACATTTTGCTGGTTTGAATGTTTTCTTATAAAAAAATGTCCCATGATTAAATGAGAATTTAAAAAATGTCTCGTCTTGGTTGAGCAGATCTCGTTTTGCACATGGCAGTATCCCGGAAAAGTGGGATGTATATTTTCTATGTAATTAGAGTATCCCGTCTTGCCAGGATGTTTTTTAAACTAACACAAGTGCAGTTTTATATTTTATATTTTTCTGTTTTGTTTACATTGTTTTCATTGTTTCTAAAGACAATTCAAGTAATGTTTATAATTTTATCCCCTTCTGGTTTGCTCGGTAAATTTCATCATATAATCACAAGATAGAAAACCTCCGGCTAGAAATTTCTCCTTGGCTAGCCAAAGCAAAAACTCTCATATAATTAGGCCCTTAGCTAAATGTTTTTCTGCCATTACGAAAAGAAAGATTAAAAGACATTGTGCTGACATGAAAAAGTTGTTGTACTTTGTACTCTGATTGTACTTTTACTATTAAGCTACTGTATCAATAATCTCCCATTTCCTGAGTATGTATGAATGTCCTTTTTAAAAACAAAAATATTTAAAAAATTAATGATATATTTCTTCTTACATAGAGAGCTTTATTAATGTAATATCTGTGACCAATGACCTGTAATTATATTTTATAGTTAGGATGCAAACATTGTGGAAAAGCATTTTGTAAAGATTGTTTGTCACACAAAGTATATATTCCAAGGCTAAAAGCTGATGAACATGTTTGTAACCAATGTTTCCACCAGTTAACACATAGCAAGTATATTGGTTAATTTGCTATTTATTCTTTAACAATCCTATGTTTTGTGCATAGTGATTGCTTTGATTTCTATTTTAGCCCACAAAGTATATTTCAATTATGTTTCATGTATATATGGAACAGTACTCGAAATAGGGCAAATAATCACTCTGGAGAAGGACGCCTAATTAATTTTAACTCTTTGAGGGTGGGTACTTATTTGAGTATGGGCACATTCGTTATTAGTCTTTTAATACCTTATTTCACTTAAATTTTGCGCACATCTAATTTTTGCGCAATGCTGCTGCGCGAACAATTAATTGCGCAAAAATATACATTTTTTGCGCACTAAGCCACATGAGAAATAGATGCGCTCAAATATTTCTTTTTAGATGGTGCGCGAAAATTAAATTGCGCGAAACAGAAAACGATAGAAAAACCACTTTCTAGGTGTTATAAGTACTTCTATTACTCAAAGACATAAGTATTCATTTGTCTATGACTACAGCGTGAGTCAATAATTCATAATGACCCATTCTTGTAAGTTAATTTAAGAAAATCTAAGAGGAAGAAGTTGTTTATTACATGCATTGTGTGTATTTATTGATCTTTCCTTTAATTTCTGATGACCTCTATTAGGGTGTGCGGAAATTAGATGTGCGCGAAACTGAAATTTCTGTAGGTACGCAAAAATAAAATGCGCAAAAAAAAAATGCACGAAAATTAAAGTAGCGCGAAACTTAAGTGAATCAAGGTATTCGTTTTATATTTTTTACTTTGGCTTAAAAGATGGGCACTTATTTGTTTAACCTTTACTTTTGGAAGGTGGTATTTAATCATGGAGAGTCATGTATATAAATGTATGTATATGAATGTGGCATTTATTTCAAAGCTTGGTTCATAGTGTAGGCAATTATTTGAGTAATTTAATACGCTATTGTACCTTATCTAAGTCTGAAAATAACTCTTACACTGTAATAATTTATTCTCCTACACAGTGATTATTTGCTCTAATTTGTTAAGGGCTTTGCTGCATTTTTAGAGCGAAAGAACCAAATAACGCAAGTAACCTTAAACAAGTACACGATATTGACGACCCAAATACTTATCTGGGACCTTCAATGAAAGATATTGCTGCAAAGAAAATATCAGAAAAATCTTCAGTAAATGATCCAGACAGTGCAATCAAAGACAGGTTGAAAAAACTAAAACAAGATGGTATGTTTCAGAGGTCAATATAAATACAGTATCTATGAAAATAGTTTTGGACTAACAAGTGGTGTGTAGACAATCAATTCCATAGCAAAAGTTTCCTGGAGCAGCAAGTCTTGTTAGGAACTAAACGTCATATATTAAACGCACCAGAAATACAAAAATAATATTATACAGTATACTCAAACTTGACTGCCAGTAATAGCTGTGGAGGAGAGATTTTTTAGAATATTTTAAGCCAGTTTGGCTTAAAATATTCAGAAAAATCTGCTCCATAGTGATGACCGGCAGTTATTTCAACCCCTGAGAGACTTTATATAATAATCTACTGAACTAGTACGGAGTCAGAGACCTTGCACTCACTTGAATGGTCTACAACATATACAAAATCTCTTTAGATAGTCCAAAACAACAGCATACTGATGAAGATATTCGTAGGAGGCTTGATGATGTTTCTGGTAGAAAGACGATACAGAGCGGTAAAAATGTAAGTGATATCGTATGTGAAATTAAGAGCGAATATTATTGTGGATGATTATTTATTGTAAGTTTCTACTTTGAGCAGCCTCGTTTTCATGTTTAGATTCTTACACCACAGAAGAGATTAGGTGAAGAAGACGAAGTCTTGAAACTGCTAGCGCAGACTAAAGAAGAAGTTGGTATAGACAATAGGTATGGTAATGATGATGATAGCGATGGAGATGAAACGGTTGATCATAAAGTTAAGGATATGGAATCTCGTTTGTTAAAATTAAAAGGGATCGATCCAGGTAAAAATAGCATACATTTTCAGCCCTTTACTCAGTCGCTTGGTCTATAACCAGACAACGATTTTTCCAGATGATTTCTATGACGTCAGAACAACTTCTTTCAGATTCTGAAAATAGATTTGTACATGCACAGCTCGGTCATAGCAAGCTGCTTTCAAAACAGAAGACAAAATAGCGCTTCCTAAAGGTTTTTTTATTGTTTTTTTTGGCACTAAAAACAGAAAAACATACAGCATAAGATCTTTTTATACATTTTCTGAAAGATGCATACCTAGGCAAGACTTATAGATATAATTAAATCGAATACAAGCTCGAATGCGACCTCAACCAGCTATATTTCCACCAGGCTTTAAAAACATAACAAAAACATGTCTATAATCCCACAAGCTTATGAAAGATTAAGAACGTAATAAAAAGTTTTTTTAATGCTGCACAGCTCAATATAAAACGCAGGAAAGCATAAAACAAGCCCTTCAACTTTTGTTTTGAAAGAACTTTGCAGAAATCCTGAATTTTTTGGAATCTTTTTCAACCAGGGGACAAAATAAATCTTTAGAGACCTTCTAGAAGCATTCCATAAAGCATGTATATCCCATTTGAAAATGGAAATTAAAATCTTTCCGCTCTCGAAGGCATAAATCAACCAGTTGTCTTGGATTTATTTTACTGTCACGTGGGACATGTTGTCATCACCATTGTCCTTTTGACAACCCAGTCATATAATAAATATAACGTATTGTGTGTAGACCAAGAGCAGAAAGCGAAAGGTCGAAATGATAGGCTAGGTAAAAATTGTTTCCCAACAAAATCTTTTTCAAAGGTTTATTTTTGTGTTTATTTTATTATGTCATTGTTTATTTTTGTTACTTTCAAATACTTCTTAATATTTAGTGATAAAATAAATGGTCACACATCACAGTGTTTGTGTCTTTCTTCTTTAACCTTGGTGTGTTGAACCAGTGGGCAAGAACTTGTTCGAAGTTTGCAATAAAGATGCTAGAATAATGTTGAAAACGTTGTTCTAGCGTCTTTACTGCAGACCTTTGACAAGTTTGTGCCCACTGGAGAATATTCTTTCTTCAGGTTTTCATGTGTAGCATGAGTATTCAGCAAGGTTCTTTTTAGAAAAAGCAAATAAAAAATCTGAAGGGAATGATAGTTCCGAAGATGAAGTGGAAGCAACAAGTAGAATAATAAAGAAAGCTTTAGCTGAATCTCAACTTGATGACAAAATAAAAGAAGATGGATATGGTGATTTGATTGCAGAAAACAGTATGAAGTCAAAGCTTCCACAGATACCATCTACATTACCTGGTACAAAGAAATATAATTTTAGTGGTGAAGCAGCTGGCACGTCTGATGATGAAGAGTTGCCATGGTGCTGTATATGCAATAATGATGCGGTTGTCAGATGTCACGATTGTGATGATGATTTATATTGTAAAAGATGTTTCAGGTACGTTATGAGGGTTGAAATAATCATAAACAGCATTTGCAGGGACGACTAAAGTTTGCACGACCTAATAGGCAAAAACCTGTTCAATGTGGGCTGTAAAGATACTAGAATAACGTTTTCAACGTTGTTATAGTCTCATTCCTGCTGACTTTGAACATGTTTTTGTCAACTACTGTATCTATTATTTTCGTTTTTTATATTTGAAAAAATCCCAATGCTTTTATCTATAAATTGTTCAGAATTGGCAATAGAAATGTTGCCACAGAATAGTGACTGGATATTGTATTAAATATCACAATTCTCCATAAAATCAATCTAATCATTGACTGTTTCTATGACTTTTCACCTTGCGCTTTCTTAATGTTTATTCTGTTTTCTTATCAGTGTACTGTAAACTGGTCTATTTATAAAATGGTCTGCAAAATATATCCTATTGTACCGTATTATAATTTGTAAAATACACACCAGTGTACTATCAGATGGTCTGCAATTTAATGCTTGTTGTACTTTTGTTTTAGGGAAGGACATGATGAATATGATATGAAGCATCATAAAACATCAGTGTATAAACAAAAGAAGAAAAGATAAATTCTTATACATCCCCATCCTGTCTGTTAAAAAACTAAAACATATCTGTAAAGAATTGTATTGTGTCAACGAACGTGCAACTGATTGGTTTATTCATTCCGAAGTACCAATCAATAGCAAGATTGTTGAGTATTCTTTGTAGATGGTATTTTGTGGAGATATTTTCAAATCTTATATTTATATATAATTTCTTGTACATGCATTTAGTTTTACAAATTTTCACAAATGTCTATTTTGTAATTCACTGTTCCTCCACAGTGAAGAAGGGTGTGATGGCAATGAACTCACCCACAGAGCAGAAACATGTTCAAAGTCTGCAATAAAGGCGCTAGAACAACGTTTTTAACGTTGTTCTACAATCTTTACTGCTGACTTGGAACAATTTTTTGTCCACTTTTTTATTTTTTTAGGCATCTTTCTTCATAAATATCATATTATCCTCATTTCCACAATTAGACTAACCAAAAAATAAAGAAATAATTCCCAACTAATTTACCAATTAGAAATGTTTTCAATTTCCAATAAAATTATATTTTGAACAGGATGTATGCACACAACTTTTCTTTCATTCATGATCCTACCATTTCTTCCATTGAAGTATTCCTTTAATTTTATAAACCATCGTACATCATCGTACATCTTCATCTACATCGGTACTAATTATTATTTCAATTAAATCTATTGTTCTGTCGACAAGAAGAGTAAATAATCACTGTGGAGGAGGGAATTTTGAGCATAGTTTGATGCTTTGTAACCTGATGTTCAAACATAGCTCATCCACAGTGATTATTTTCCTTATCTCGATCACTGTGTTGAATTGTTCATATTTATTTGTTTAACACAATTTTAAGAAATAATGCGTCTTCGTTAAAATTAAATTGTATTCTATTGCGTATGTGTTTATCGAGTTTCCGTTGGTTGGTTCGTTTTGAGGGACCAATTGATTGCGAGATTGTTAAACATATGATATAGTGAGGCGGAAAATTCCATGAGAAAGCCAAAAGAAGACATTTGATGTGTAATGTCAATAAAATGACTTTGTTTGGCTTTCGCGCGGATTTTTTCGCCCGATGGAAATGAACCTCAAGACTGATGTTAGGAATGCGTTGATATACTTACAGTTAAAGAGTGATTACGTCACCTTAGAAATTTAATTAGTGACGTTAGTGTACTTACCTAATTATGGAAGTTTTCTCTTGCAAAGTGTTTAAGCATAAGAAGGGTATTTCTTACTGTTCTACTTATGACACAATTGATTAGAATTTCTGCTAACTATATATGTAGCTTAATTACGTCACTCTAATTGTTAATTACATCACATTGAAAGTTGTCAATGTAACCTACATAAACCCTGTATTCACACTATATACAAGGTGTCTAGACGTCAAATTGACATCTTTTGGTATTGAGTAGATGTTAAGTGGTCACCAATAATCTGTCTTCGAAAATGACATGCTAATTATCAACAATCTGTCCGACATCGTGCGTCTGGAGTTTTAATTAATATAAGGTTATTAGTTTCGGTTATGCGGATTTCCACTAGATGAATTCGTTCACAGGTGACATCACTTCAACCAATGTAATGGTTTCATTTGGAATTCGTGAGAAGGAATTCACCTAGTGGAAATCTGCCTTTAATTATTATTATTATATTCTCTCTAGAAAATAAATAAATTAATTAAATGACTAAACTTGGATGGTGTTAAAATGTCATCAATTATTTCCCAGGTAAACTATTATTTAATGATTTTGACTTTGATGAACCATCGCGACAACAATGTAGCTAAAGATCTCTCGCCCTTTTTGCCCTAATGGAGACACCACGTGACTTTCATTTTTCGGTTTAAACAAATATAACTGTTGTAGTGTCTCCAAGAGGGTGGCTACAATAAATGCTGTATTTGCTCGGTTATTGAAACAAACTGTTTTAGGAGGTGCGCTTTAATAATGTAGAAAATTGATATATATATATATGTATATTACGGCACGGAACTGAAATCAAAAAGATTTCTGTATTCGCCTAGACTCTAGTTTTTTTCTTCTTGCGTCTTTTTTATTGTCTCTTCTCTGGGCTTCCTACCGAGAGTCTAAAGCTGGACTAGAAGTAATTATATCTGCGAAAATACGTACCGACTAATCAATTGCTAACTCGTTTTCGTCGCATCTTTCCTCGCAGGTGCGATAAATATGCTCGTTTATTTTTCTCTTTAGATCGAATATTTCGAGGGGAGAATCGAAACATGCGAAACTAGAATAAATGACATCGACATATCAATAAAGAGAGATAAACTTTCAACTAAAAACAGGTAAGAACGTATACCGTGGTTGAAATAAAAGTAAAAATAGTCACTGTGACGGAGGGACGTTTGAGCTGATTACCTCAACCAATGTTTATATTCAGGAGGAGGGTGTTATGTTAAGGCTGTACTCCTGATTTTAATCTGCTTCTTTAGAGACGAACTAATGGTTGAAAAAGAACAATTATCATCAGCGCTAACAGAACACCGTAAGTATCATCTTGTATAAACGATCTTGCTATTAATTGGTTTATTTATACCGCAAGAACCAATCCATTGTAAGATCGTTGTTACATGGTTTACAATATGTTTCTGCTTCCCTTCCCTATTGACGATCGATGTTTTCATTTGGTGATTTGATATTGGAAACATATCAATGTTTAATGCAAATAAGGAGGCTGAGCTTACCAAGTGAGCTCTTCAACCCATTGCAAGCAATGTTAGGGAGCCATTGTTTACTGTAACCCTTTTTGAGAATAACTTGATATTAAATTTATTAATTTACCTTCTTTCCTTTAGAAAAAAATCTTTATTCATTACGTCACGAGAATCGTAAAACAATGATATTTTCTGTGGCAGTTTTAGCAATTGTTGGACTTATTTATATACTATCAAATCTCAGCAGCTAATCAATGACGTCAAGTAGGCGTCATTTTAACGTTATTTCGACGTTATTACCGGTTTACTTGTTAATTTATTTATACAAAATACAAATGACACAGATATGTATTGTTTATTCTAACTACACGAAAGACTACCGAATATGATCTCGAATATTTCCATATATGGTAATACACCCTCCATATAAGGAGATATTCGGGAATGTAATCGGTAGTCTTTCACGCTGGACATCTGTTAACCCAGTGGGCAAAAACTTGTTCAAAGTCCGCAGTGAAGATGCTAGGACAAGGTTGTTCGGCGTTGTTTTAGCGTCTTTACTGCTGACTTTAGTAGTAGTAGTAAACTTTATTTCAAGTTGGAACTTTTACAATAGTTTATTTTATAAAACTAATTCAATCCAACAAAATAACAATTAAAATATAAGTTAAAAACGTTGAAAAGGTCCACTGGAAAAATATCTGAAACGACTAACAACACTTACGTTCCAAATAGTTACAGATAAGATCTGTGGAGAAGCGTATTGTTAGTATAAGTACACTCCTTAACATAGCTTTTCAGTCATCAAATTCTGTATGGTAGATATGGGTTGGTCAAACATATTCATATTGCTTAATTCAACACATGGTCAAATATCAAAGATCATCACCAAGGAGGAGTTCGCGTTATCTTCCTAGTGGGCACATGTTTGTTCAAAGTCTGCTGTAAAGACGCTAAAACAACGCCGAACAACGTTGTCTTTGAACAAGTTTTTGCCCACTGGGTTAATAGATGTTCAACGTGGAAGCGTGAAAGACTACCGATTACATCCCCGAATATCTCCTTATGTGGAGTGTGTATTACCATATATGGAAAGATTCGAGAACAACGTTGAAAAGTTCTAACGTCTTTACTGTGGACTTTGAACAAGGTTTTGCCCACTGGGCTATCGTTGAATGATTTACCATTCTGAACACATAACGGTACCTATTACCTATTCACCGTCTAATTCATTCTTACATCAACTTTAACCTGAAGCCCATCAGTATTCTTACAACAACTTGATTTTATTCGCAATATTTTGAACTTTTGTCTTCAGGCTGTAACTGACATAATTTTCTAAACGCCCTTTTTTTATGCAGAATGCATAAGAATGTCCACTCATTCACCATTTCCCCTTTTTTTCATTTTTTTTATGAATTCGGTGGAAAAAATACTACGTTCACCGTTTGTTCTGCTCACCGAGCAGAATAAACAGTTCATTTAGTGGAAACTGTAATCTTTCCATTGGTGCCATTTTATGCTGAAAGTATGGGATATATGCAAAGCGAAAACGATGTTATCTTTGCATAAATTATGTTGGTCAGTAATTATTGCGTAATTATGCGAAAGAAACGAAAGTAACGAAGCAAAATTAGCAGTAATACACGTTTCTTTTTATAAGAAACTTATTATTTGAGTCAGAGTATTGGTATTAGTGTTGAGTTATTAGTATTTGAGTGATTAGTTGAGTTTCTTATTTTTTACCAATGTTTTGTAACTCAAGTTTTTTATTTGTTTCTTGTTCAGATGTATTCCGTGAAATAAGATCCTGGCAAGAAAATCTGCTGTCGTCGGTAAATTATGCTAATGACGTCAGGAATCATTTTTTTAAAAAAAAAAATGGTCTCATCCAGTAACAAATTTGCGGTCACCACGGCAACAACGAAAAATAAATAAAACATTAATTACGATAGAAGATAAATTTTAGAAAAAGTCGTTAAAATTTCAAAAAAATAATTATTAAATAAGTAGAAATAGGGTTAGTAAACCTGTGTTGAAAAAAGTAGTTCTCAGTACGAAGTAAGTTTTATTAACATTCTAGTACTGACGTCACCTTCAAAACTGCTTATAAAGGATGACAGGAACAATCGCAACAGACTAAGCCTACCATTACGTTGACAAGATCATTGAAAAGTAATCATTTTTATATAAGTTGTTGGAAAAGTGAGACCCGGGACCCAACGATGGAACCCGTGAACCGAGACCCTGACCCTCGATATCCGAGCCAAACTTTGCAAAAATACTTTACAGACCAGATTTATGATATTGCTCATTTTAACGTTGGTAAATTTATGCGCTTCTCCGCTTAAACTATTGTGTTGGTACAACGATATCCTCATTTGAAAAATAAATCATGTTACTTAGATACGCATGCGCGATAGGATTAGAAATAGGTTTCTGGGTTGCACCAAGAATCAGTGATATCCCCGTTTGAAAAAAGAAAGTTATTTTCACACGCATACGCGGTGTTATATATTTCGTGAGAGTCATCGTAGCTAGCAAGTGTCGAAAGAAATAGTAAAATATTAAGCACCATTTAAACATCGCTTTGAACAACATATTAATCGCTAAGGCTGTGAGAAATAAAAACGTGGGAACGAGGCTGTAACATTAACTCAGTTTTAAAAAGCAGTCAATTAGTTTGAGATTTAAAAATTAAGAAAAAAAAAAAACACTGCGTGCGATATTTCATATTTTGGAAAATCTTTCGCACATCTGTTCCGAGCCTCGGTTAGAAATAGTACGGTCTTTGGTCTCGACCCCCATGTCTCACTTTTCTGACAACCCTTCTTATATAAGTATTTGTGAGCAAAACATATTGAAACTGTTACATGGAATAATCATTTATCATCTCAAGGCAATTGGTGTCCTGCCTTTAATAGCCGCATGGCTAATTTATGTCCCTTGTTGGGATATTTTTTGAATTGCTGATTGAAACTGTTACATGGAATAATCATTTATCATCTCAAGGCAATTGGCGTGCTGCCTTTAATAGCCGCATGGCTAATTTATGTCCCTTGTTGGGATATTTTTTGAATTGCTAACATGCGTTAGATTGAATATCCCTCGAGGCTATGTAGGTCACGTGATCTGTAAAACGTGAAAACACATTTTTGTTAAATCCGTAAGAAATTTGACGCTGTGGGGTAAGAAATGTGGAGTTTATTGAAATATTGACCCCCAAAATGTAAAATAATTCCATAGACTTAAGGAAATCTTTACGTACACGAGATGGGTAATCTATCCATGTATACACTGATTTGAATAGAATGATCCGACTCCATAGGTAAAAATCTTTTAACCCCTTTTTGTTTTGTTTTTTTGCAAATATTGGGCTTATTCGTGGGTCAATAGTAATCCAACCAGGAACCATATGTTGATCAAAATTAGTCGCATATTCAGAATGCAATACTCGTAGGTTTACTAAAAGATAAGTATGTTTGAAGTATCAGAAGTCAGAAAATTACCCCGTCTTAAAAAATATTGTTCCAAATAACAACAAAATGATGTCATGTCATCAAAAATAAAACGTGTCAAAAATTTGAGGGAATTTTATTCATGAATTCCTAGAATAATACTTATAGGTTACTAATCACCTCTTTATAATTAAAAACCCTCATTAATCGCCTTTAGAGATTAGTTTCTATTACCCTGTCAAATTAAATAGATTAAAAAATTTCTAAAAATACTTTCCTTGTCATCAATTTAATCAATGTTATACATACAGGTAGTAAGGCTAAGGTTTTTGACATTCGAGTTACACGGAGAACATCGATAAATACAATATCTAACATAAACTACAATCAGCAACTTATTTATTGTAATGATAATATTAGCTTTTTTCGCGTCAGTTCTTACAACATTAACTGGTAAAACATGTTGTGGATTGTACAATGTTTACAAGCAGCTCAATACATCAGATTATGTGTTGTGTAATGAAGATGATCAGGGAGATTTTATGGAAGTTAAAGCAACATGTGAACCATTTGAAGAATTTCCAGATAGAGCTTTTATACCAAAAAAATTAAAATTGTTTTATCGTTGTACTGTCACTGCAATGACACTAACAATAGCATCCCTATTTATCGTTGCAACTACTTTTGTACTTTTACCAACATTCAAGGCATGTAAAATTAACATAACAGAGAAAAAGCAAAGTTACTTTATCTATGACGTTCTTACAGGTGTGTCACTACAATTTTGGTTTGTTACGTTCGCATGTTTTCTGTTTTCGATGAAGGTAGTTTATAAAACAGGTATTTTTTGGATTGCTATTTGTGCAGCTATCATTGACTTATTGTTTCGGACGTATTTGTACACTCAAGATAAATATCCATGCAAAGACGAGCACTGCTATCTATTGACAATAGTGTGGATTTCTACTTCGCTTGTAAGTGCTTGGATCGTCTCAATAAAACTGACTGTTGGTTGCATAAAAAGAATCAAGCTATTTGTGTGTATTATCTTACAAAATATTTTATCCATATTTATGATAATAATCATCAATAAAGTGATTGTACCGATATGTGTTGCAGTACCAGGCAATGAGAAAGTTATCTTAGCTTTCACAGTAATGATTCCATTCTTTCTTCTCAAGTCCGTTTGCAGAATAGTAAGTCAACGTATGAATACATTTCTAATCCCTACGAAATTATATCTTTTGTCAGTTTCCATGGAAACATTAACTAAGAATGAATATCGTTTTCTACAAGCATATATTCAAGACACACAGACTTATATTCTCACAAGTTTTGCTCATGTATTAATTGCATTCTTTGAAAGAATCAGTTTGCTGCTAGTAAATTACTTATTGTTGTGGATAACAAAGATATGTTTGAAGACCAACAAAACGCACCATGTTACACCACTGACAAAACGATTGATTACAGATTTGATGTTGGCTGGTATATTAAGCGAAATTGTCAGTGCTGTGTTACCTATTACCTGTATCCTCTTTATCGGCGCTATGCGGCACATCCCACTAGTAAAAGATGGTTTTGTGAACTTCTCACTACGCAGTTATGCAATGGTTTATGTTGATAGAGTCGGCTCTAATATCGCTATGGAATTTGTGTTTATTATCATAGCGTTATATATTGTTACACGGTACTTAAACTTACCATTATTGACATTGTGGCGAAAAACTTGGAAAGAAAAGTTTCTATTTACATTATTCACTACTTGTTTACAAATGATGTACATACGGGACGATGTCACAGAACAAACTTTGCAACAAGTAAAGGGCACAAAGTTGGGTCCTTTGTACAGCACGTATAATTGCAGTGATGTAATTTCCGAGTTTCTTTAATAATACTTTTTATTGTAATATTGAACAGCTTGAAATCCTGCTGAATATACATTATGTTTTATACTGGAATATCGTGATAGCTTTCAACAGTTTACTATAAAGGATCGGTGCAAGCATGATACATATTGTGTTAGTCAAGTCAATGGTGTTGAGAATTAGTGAAAGACAAACTACCATCTCCTTTTTAACCCTATTCAGTCTGGGCAATTTGGGGCTCTGTCCCCCCACAACTCCATAAACTTTGATGGAACCATGATGCAGTGTTGAAACTTTCCAGAAAATTTGGTCAACACTTAATTAAGAACTTAGCAAAGTTATTGTTTTAATGAGATCTATTACTTACGATGGTGAATTTTTTTTCTTCTAAAGTATATACCAAAATGATCTTCAAGCAAAAATGATAAGAAAAATATTTTCACCACATGTTAAAAAAAGGGTTTCTAGGGGAAAATTACATAAAATTCACAATACGATAAGATTTACAACGCCCTTTTTCTCTATTCGATTTGCTATTGTTTTTAAGAACAATCAATAACATCCGTGTCTGATCGATTCAGTCTTCTTTTCGGTACGTGGTTTCTACACAAAAAAGCAAATAAGTTTTAGTGAGAATTTTGCTCTCTTCTTTTCCTATTTTTGTACGAATCTTGCTTTACAGTCAGTGGAAACCAGGATAGTCTTAATTTGACAAAGTAATTAACTGGGGAATCCCAGTATATGGTAGTGGCGCAGTCACAAGATCCTGATCCCGCCAGTTTCGGTGTTGTTTAGGTTCTCAATCGCTTATGAAATAACAATCCTCTGTCACATTTACCAAAGTTTATTACTAATACACATTGTAGATCATATTTTGTTGGTGTGTGCGCAAAGTTAGGACGTATTTCATCTTGTTGGTGTGTGCGCAAAGTTAGGACGTATTTCATCTTGTTGGTGTGTGCGAAGTTATGATTTTTTTATTATTATTATTTCCATTCAATAAACACAAAATTACAAAAACTGAAAAGGGACTTGATACCCCACGGTAGAAAATCTCACCTGTGGGGTACTGCACATCGATTACAAAATAAAAGTAAAAAAATATATAAAACAACAAAAGAAATGAGTTGTGACGAGGTTGACAAAGAGGAAAGTATTTACAACATTGTGATATCAAATCTTTCTGATGACTTAAGAAAAGCAATAGTATTTTTCAGCACAGAAGAATTTTGTTCTGTACTGTAAACATCATTACCATAAAGAAGTAAATTAACCAGTTTATCATCTGAAAGATTCGATATAGAACCTATAATAGCTTTGTGTATAAAATTGTGTCGAAATTTATGTTCTCTTAGATGGCTAAAGTTGATACGCAATCGGGTTAATAATTTTAGACAAAGAGGATCATAAATGTTATATATAGGACCCATTTTTGGCCGAATAATAGCAAGAAGGCCTTTCTTAAATAGAAATAGACGGATAATTTCTCAATTGCGGTTCTAGTTTATTCCACTCGTTTACACAGTAGGGAAACAAGAATTCTTAAAATATTCAATATTACTTTTAACGTTTCTAAACAGATGACCTCTAGCCTGATCATAGGAATTTTGTTTCACAGGAAGTTATGGCAAGAGCAGCATTATATTGGACCGATTATATCTTATTACAAAACCTGTCGTTGTTGGGCTGAGCATAAATAATATCAGCGTATTAATGATGTGGCCGTACAAACGATTTGTAAATGCACATTAATGACTGATTTGGAAAACACTTATGCAATCGTTTAATAAGCGGTATACCCTTGTTAGCCTTTGCTATCTTCTCAATAAAATGATGATCAAAGGTAATTGTTTCATCAAGGACTAATCCAAGATGTTTTTGTATGGGCAAAGATAATACAATGGAGTCAATAAAATACAAATGGGGGTGGTTTGCAGGTTTCTTTTTGTGGGAGAAAACAACCTCTGTAGCTTGTTTGTTAGGATCCGGGTTAAAAGCC
>JAULBZ010003382.1:0-16539 GCA_032360805.1 Neoturris breviconis
TTTCAGCCAACTTGGCTGAAAATATTCTGAAAAATCTCTCCTCCACAGCGATGACCGGCTGTTATTTCGAGCCCTGTATTAATTCACTTTTGTAACAGATTTTGCCTATGTAGTTCTTTCATGGTTCATTCATCTATTGACTTTATATTTTTGTGCTATCTTATGTCTTGTTATTGTCTGCTGTTTGTCTGCGCTTGTTAGTTTTTATCCCACCAAACAAAGTTTGGATGGGCTATTGCTACAGTATCACTTTGCGAAGGTGACAGCGGTGTCGTTCCGCTTTTCTTAATATACCATGTTCCTGAAGTGCTAGCATTTGGAAAATTTGGTACTAGCATTTGTGGTGACATTTTAGAAGGGCCCGTCACAAATATTTCGATTTTGTCTACTCGGTCCCGAGCTTTTGGCAAAAAGGGTTCAAATTGCATTTTCGGTCCAATACCGAAAAGACGTGGGTACCGTCCTGAAAGTTGGTTATTGCATTCTAGGCAATATTACGAGACTGGCAGCGCTAAAAATAACTATGTTATCACTGGTAGTCATGATGATAATGAAATGTTAAGTTACCGAATTTATATTTAATTAGAAGTAAGAGTTTTATTCTAATTGTAATGTTTAACGAAATTATATTAAATTATTCCCATTAGGAATTAGAGGTAAAAAGCATTTTACTATTTTATAATAAAATTAAATTAATTGATGGAAATTTATTAGATGTCATGTATATAGTTTAATGTCACAAGTTCACTGCTAATAGAAACCATGTTTTTCTTAAAGTGTAATTAAGGTTATAGTCCCGCAGCACAAAATAAATATATTAAAGTTAAAGTATACTTTATCTTTTACGGTATACATGGTATATAATGCTATGATGTGTAATGATGTATGATGTGTGCATGCAATGTTGGTTGAACGCTCATTCATTGAGTTTTAAGGAACAACCACTTTAAACATAATATTTCCTTTATGTGTTCTTTTGTAGATCATGAGAAGGAAAAAAAGAAAGTTATAATATATTATTTTGTTTGTTATAATGATGCTCTCTTGGCTCTTTTGGTTTTTGTTTGTTTGTGTTGTTTCTGCAGAAGAACCAGAGAATGCTGATACAAAGCCTTACAGGGTAATATTTGGTTTGTTTCTTTATATATAAATATAAAAGAGTGAATGATCACTGCGGATGAGTTATTTTTTAGCATAGCTTCAGGCTACAAAGCTAGTGATTATTTACTCTTATTTTGACACATGGAGGTATAATTTGTTTTAAAAAGTGTCAGTGAGTTAACAATTCAGAGATTTAAAATAACTGCTGGTTATCACTGAAGAGGACAGATTCAGCCAAATTGGTTTTAAATATTCTGATAATATCTCCTTCTCTATGATGATTGTCAGTTATTTTAACCTCTGTGTATGTCTGTTTTCATTGTTAACCAACCAGTATTCAAAATATGAGCAAATAATCACTCCTCCACAATGATTATTTGTTCTTATTTCGATCTTCAGTTTCTGTGAAAGAGTGCTATTTTCATTGAACCTGTAAAATGCAAAACAATGGACTCTTCTCCATAAATACTATATCAAGTCACTAGTGGAGGAGTATAATGATCTGTTCTGGGTTTTTTTTTTGCAGTGAGCTAGGAAATTGAGGCGTTCTTACAACAAAAGTAGCTACTGTTTTAGGGAAGTCTTACTCAGCTGGAAACACTAACTGTTCTTACACTCGATTCTTCTCTAGCTAGGAAAATGAGCTGTTCTGAGATACGTATGCTAGTAAAAACACTGAAATGGAGATTAGCTAGAGAATAAGAACACCTATTTCTCAGAACATCTCCCATTGGCTGCTTCTGTACAGTATGTAATTCTTCTTTTTTTAGAACCAGCTCATTTTACCAGACTCATTATTGTTTGTTTCAACATTGAATGGCACATTAGTTGCTATTAACAAATACACTGGCGATATTAAATGGACAATACAAGAAAGTAAGTTACATTGAAGTAATGAGGTTTAAGGAACCATCTCAAAATTTTGCTCCAAAACCAACTTTTTTGTTAAGGATAAATCAACTAAAATTGACAAAATTCAACAAAAATCAATCTGTGCAGAAGTGTATTAGGTCAATGAGCTTGCAATGGATTGTTTTTTTTGGTACGAAGAAACCAATCCATTGCAAGATCATTGACTTAGTACTCTCCTCAGTAGATTTTATTTTTGAGACGGTCTTAAGTCACACCACACGTCAATCAGGCTGGCTACAGAACCGACATTTTATTGTAACACTTGCTAAAATAATCACCATGAATGAGTTGATTTTTATTATCTCCAAAATTTGTTCCCAGGGGAGGAGTGCTGAATTAACGATCTTGCAATTGATTCATTTCTTCGTACCATTGCAAGCTTGTTGATTCTCTTCATCGTAAATTTTCTTTCGGAAACTTCTCTAAAGCTGCTAAAATATGGGGATGGCTCCTAAGTATCGAACCCAAAAGAGGGTCCAAACTTCAGATCTCGCCCTCCCCAAGTTCAGCGAAAGTATAAAATTTTTACTTAAACCTTTGATTTATATAATTCATGTTTTGATTTTGCTATTCTATTTCTATGCTCTCAGATTTTAGTTTATATCCTGTTTTGAGTTCAAGATTACAGGCTCAATGTTTTTGCATAAATAATCAACTAATCTAGCTATAAGTTATTTGTTCAAAAAGCTCTTATTTCAAGCACTGTTATGTATCTTTTGTGAGATCTTTTAGTTATTATTTGTAAAATCTTTACTCTCAACTGCCTAATTGTAGGGGCAGAGTAAACTAAAATTTTTAACAAATTGTATGCAACCAATACGAAAAATCTTTGCTGAAAGATTACAAAGTCAGGATTTAAGAATGTCTTGGAACGTTCCATTATAACATGATTAATGACATATTATTCTCCTTGGCAGTGTTTATTTTAATCAATAACAAGACTTTTCTGGTTTGAAAGAGATATCAGAAGTATACATAAACGTTTTTTCACCCCACCCCAAACTATTGTATACCCTAATCTAAGCTATATTTCTGAAAATACTATAATTTCAATTTATTAGGACCCTCCCAGTTTATGCATTTCCAAAAAATGACAACCCCCCCCCCCCCCCTTGACTATTAGACATTCCCCTACAATTAGGAAGTTGAGAGACATGAATGTTCTTATTTCTTGCACATGTTGAAAGCTAATGCTTTATTTGTTTAAATTTAAAAAGAATATAATTTTTGTTGATACAACTGTTGTAAAAGAATTATCAACATAATCTAAGTTTGTATAATAAACCTATTATTTAAATATTCTGACTTTTATAACATGTTGAGACCTTCATAATTGTGCAGGGTTCGAAATAATCACTGTGGAGAGTCCATTCTTTGAATCAATAGTGATTGGCACTGATTTTTCTATGGACGTGCTTTTCACTTGTAAAAAAGTTAAACAGCGAATTCTTTTTTTTCTCAATATATTGAAATATGGTTAAAGCTATTATTCCGTTGTATGCATCAAATATACTGACATTACCAGTTCAACATTTGATTTGTTGAGATGTTTCAACTTTTGGAAGCAACTCATTGTGGCAGTCAAATTTTAATTTAATAGAGCAATGACTGCACAATCTTTGTGGCATGAACCTATTCCCAAGTGTTACACCCAGGGGATAATCGAGTCCAAATGAGGGTTTGGTATTCAGATGCTGTTCTCATATTTATGGAAAATGTACTGTTCAATGCATATTTTCAGACATTTTGATCATCTCAATTAAGGATGTTTTTCACTTATAAAGAGGTGATTAACCTACAAATATTAATCTGGAAATTCACTGAGAAGAAATTGACATTTTAAACATATTTATTTTTAAGTAAATCTATGAGTATTTGCATTCAGATTATGCAACTAATTTTGCTGACCATGCGGGTCCTGGTTGAATTACAATTGGGCCAGAAATAAGCTCAATATTTGCAACAAAAGACGAGATGTTAAAATATTTGCCCTAGGAACCATCTCCAAATTTCATTTCAAAATCAATAAATTTGAGAAAATCTTTTTTACGATGAAGAGTGTTAAGTCAACGAGCTTGCAATTGATTGGTCCATCCCATGTACTTACACATTGCATTGTGTCTTTGAAAATATTTTACATTTCCAGGGGTTAATATTATTACCCCCGGATTTTACGAAAATGCAATCTTATACTTCATAATTATTTGACATCCATAGCCACAAGAGGAATTTTTAAATAAAATGTAACACATGCTGACAACTCAAAAGATATCATACCAGCATTAGGGACATGTAATAACGATGCGAGTGAGGCAATGTACCCTTCATTGCCTTAAGATATTCGTTTCTCATTTGGTTATTGACGGGTGCTCAGAGAGTCACTCGTCTTTGATATCATGTTTGTCTGAAATGTTTTTTTTAGTGGAGCAAGAGGTTGGCTATAATTTGACCTGTATGTATCGTTTTTTTATATCATTGTGGTTCCCCAACCATGTTTTGATCGGCACTATGGATTTGGTGTAACAACTTTGTTGAGGGAAAACACATGAATCAAAGATTCTTGTGACTAAGTATGTAGTCTGACGATGAAACCAAACGGAACCTCTTGTCTTTTTCTTGTAACAAGATATATAAAGAGTAAGCTAGAATAAAAAAGAATAGAATAGAATAGAAAAGAATAGAAAAGCGCACATGTAAATAAAGATAGCTGTTGAACCCCCTTATAGTTTAGCTTCGTCAGATTGGTGATAATTACAATGTGTAAAGTTACGAGAGGGTAAAAAATTAGTCCGATCAATTATATTATGAGTGTTTATGTAGTTTTTGTATCTTTATTCAGTTAGCAATGTGGCAGAATTTATTCGCTAGGCAAAGGCGCTTTTAAATCTTTAACGAAGAAAATATATAAACTCTTTTATGTTTTCTTTTTTTTATGTCATATTTATTTCTGCATGAACCTTCACATAGAGAATTATATGCACAAAATGAGCTTAAGAATTTTAAATTCAGTTAATTTGATCTGATATCATAATTGGGTACAAATTATAAAAGCATACTTACATTAACCTGCCTTTAAACGTTTGACGTTAGTCCGAGACAAGTTTTATTATTAGGACAAATATGCACCCGTCTTGAAGCCAATAAGCTATTGTTCTATATTATTGCCTTCAGATTCTAGATTATACCTGGACATCATCTCCAGTGTGTTTCTTTTCTTTTATAGTAGCTACTGTTTAATTTTGATATGATATTCAATATGCCCGAAAAATAACTGTCAGACATTACCTGTGGAGAAGTGTATCTGAGTATTATACTTAAAAACACTCTTTCACAGGTGATATATGTTATTTTTAGGCTTGAATGCACTTTCTTTTTTTGTATATAATAAATGTTATCTAATATCTTTTAGATCCAGCTGTTACCGCCCCTTTACGAGTTAGTCCTGGGTAAGTTATAGCACTGATTTTTCATTAACTTTTTAGATTATCTTATTTTAGCTTTGAGAGAAAATCTAAATTTCGGAAGTCACTGACTTTCAAGTTAATTTTAATTTCTGATCATTTAGTGCTACATTTCTTCCTAATCCTTATGATGGTTCACTATACGCTTATCTTGGAAATCATGTCCAAGACAGTTTACGGGTAAGTAAATGATTGAATAATTAATAATTGGTGTCTTTTGGGGTACCACTGTGTTCAAAATAAGAAGCCATCTTCAAAATTCGTTTCAATAAGCAGATATTTTAGCAGCTTTAAAGTAGTGAAAATCAATAAATTTGAGAAAAAATAATCTACAGTGAAGAGTGTTGAGTCAACGAGCTGCCAATTGATTGGTTTCTTTCGTACGAAGAAACCAATCAATTGCAAGATCGTTGATTTGGCACTGTTCCCCTGGGAACAAATTTCCACAGCTTTTATTTTGAACACTTCTGTAAATATGTTGTTGTATTATTTCAGCATCAAAATGACAAGAGTTCTGTGAGACTGATCCAGGTGTGAAATTACAATTGTATTGCTTAGAATAGACAAGCGTTTTTCTATTTATAAACTTTATATTATATGACTGCATGTATGAATCTCTTTCTAGAAACTTCCATTTTCAATACCAGAACTTGTTCATGCATCGCCATGCAGAAGCAGTGAAGGGACATTATATGTTGGTATGTATTTTAAAGATCTGAGGATAGAGTTAGCGATCAATTTGTGCTTTTAATATCTGTAAATTGATTGGTTCATTATAATATAGTGACCAAGTATCCAGTGGTCGAAATAAGAGCAAATTAATACTGTAAAAGAGTGGTTTTTGAGCATAGCTACAGTATAACCTCATGCTACAAAAATGAAGCTATGTTCAAAAATACTTCCTCCATAGTAATTACTTATTCTTATCTCGGCCACTTCTTCTTTGCATTTCCAGCCAGATAACTGTACAGTATTTGACATTTACAGTGCATAGAATTAGAACTAATAATCTCTGTGGAGGAGTGATTTTTGAGGAAAACTTAAGGGTCACTCTTGCACCCTGATTATTTGCTGTTATTTCAAGAACTGCATATTAGTTAAAACGTTGAAACCTTCTCCAACATTTTTATCTAGATAGAAGCCGATCTATTTTAAGAAAGATGACTTAAAAACTCTCTTTCACAGATGCTCTTAATCTTAATCTACCTCATGTAACTTTGTGTAACATAATTATCATGTGTTTAGGTCGAAAGCAAGATGTTTGGCATGCGATAGATCCTGATTCCGGTAAGAAACTACATCGTTTAACAATGGATGGTATTGACAATATGTGTCCACCACTTGACAAAAAGAATGCTCATCCATTTTACGTTGGGAGAACAGGTTAGGAGTTTTAAAGTATTTAATGTCAGGGCGTAGCTAAGTGCTAAAATTCCTAATTTAAATGGTGTACTGTGTTTTTTGATAGTCCTCTATAATTTACATAAAAGGCCACCAAAACAATTTTTCCCAAAATTTCTGGCTATCACCCAACATGTTTTAAATCATTGTACATTCGCAAGGAGTTTACTTGGCATAAGTGTGGATAATAATAATAATAACATACAAATAATGAACTCTTCCACATTTGTTTTGGCAGAATAGCTTCTCCACAGATACTATTAATGCTTTTGGTTTTCTTGTTCCATATGTCCTTTTTGTACTGTATATACTGCAAACTTGAAATTACCTGTGGTGAAGTGTTTGAGTATAGTTGAAGCTAAAAACTGTACTAAAATACACTCCTTCCAAGATGGTGTCTTCAGACTTGATAACAAATACAGTTAGAAGCCATCTCCAAAATTCGTTTTCAAAAAGCAGATGTTTTAGCAGCTTTAAAATAGTTAAAATCTCCTGTAGAGGAAGGTATTTGAATACAGTGTTCAGCTCCATACTTAAAAAAACCTCCTCCACTGGTGATGCCTGACATTTATTTTGAGACTTGACTTGATGTAAAAGATGATTAATCACTTTCAGTGAACGATTTAACACTATCAAGCAGCATAGATAATACCTCCATTTATTTGAAACATATTGTTAGCCATAAAGCCTGAAGCTATGTTGAGAATTCCCTCCTCCGCAGTGATTATTTATTATGATTATGATCTCCATTTTCTATTTACAGAATATACCATATCAATGTTTGAAAGTATGAGTGGTAAAAAGAGATGGAATGTTACTTTTTACGAATATTCAGCACGAGAAACTGATGAAAGTTCTTATGGTTTGTATATTTTCACTTTCTCTGTTCTAAGTGGTATAATACACAAGCTAGTGACTGAAACTGAAACCGTCTCAAAGATAATGTTACAGAAAAAAGCTCGGTATTGTTACAGAGAAAAGCTTGGTGTTCGAAATAGGAGCAAATAATCACTGTGGAGGAGAGATTTTTGAACATTGTTTCAGGCTTTATAGAATGAAGCAATGCTCAAAATCACTCCACAGTAATTGGAGTGCTAATTCAACAGCCTTGCAATGGATTGACTTCTTTTGTACCGAAAAAAACACATTCATTGCAAGCTGGTTAAAATAACTGTAGATAATCACTGTAGAGAAGTTTTGAATTCATATCGTAGCCTGAAGTTATGCTCTATAATCACTCCTCCACAGTGAATATTTGCTCTTATTTGCAATCTTTGATACACTTCTGGCTTTGTTATAGATTTACAACGTATCAAGATCTATTGAAACTAAGCTTGTTTTTATAGTTCTTTACTTTTCTTTCTACACTGAGAAACAAAAATAAAAACTCTCATGTATCGAAAATATCGTTATTTTGTTCTTGTAGTATACAATATATCATTATTTTCTCATACCCACTCTTATGGCTCTCACTGATTCAAACCATACGAACATCTACATCACATATATGGTGTATCCTTTTATTCCAGTCTACAGTTTTAAGTTTTTAGGAGTACTTAAGCATTCTTATATCCCATGAAGTGCAAGATAACCTGAGCATGAAAACGTCTTTTTTCGAATAGTTTATAAACATAAAGTCGTCCAACCAAAAAAAATATAATACCAATTTTCATCAAAAACGAAGCACTTTTAATATTTGGCGAAATTTGGCCTAAAATGTGGCCAAAAAGGTACTTTTGGTCCGAGAAGTTACAAATATACAATTTTTAGTTGGTGTACTAACACTCTAAACGAGATATTAATAGCTTTCCCAAGATTTTTTTCCACACAGAACATCCACTTAGCCACTAATAATACTTTTTTAACATGTTTTTTAACAAGAATCCATGATTGATCTAAATATCTCTAAAGCTGGATAGCCTTCGGCTCTTCACTGCAATTTGCTCATGAAGTTTATTAAACAGGTGCCTATTTTACGCGAAGTGATTTGTGAGAAATGCGTAGGTAGATGTTATAAATTTTTCAAAAGTACCACTAAAAATGTGAGTGTTGTAATTGTTTATTATATATCGTTGTGAAATCTTTATACCTTTGAGAATAGATCACTACGTCAAAGTATCCTTGTTTCTACTGCCTGTATAGTACGTTTCGTGCAAAAATAGAAAAAGAAGTGGAAAAAATTGTTGGTAAAACTCAAGTGACTTTAGAAACCGTGTACTGAGAATTACTAAAAAATACTGGATCGAGTAGACAAGCTTAGTATCAATTGTTCCAAAAAACAATAGTAAATTGAATAGCGAATTACGTTGTAGTGAATCTTTCTCTTTTTGTATATCTATGGTTATATTTTTTTATTTCTGTGCAACATGATATTTTCGAAACAACGTTTGAAATGAAACTCAGATTTTGTGTCAATGAGCTTGCAATTGATTGTTATCTTTGAAAGATAATGGATGCTTTGCAAGAAACTATTTGAAAATAATCTCTGATCTCGTTAAGATTTATTAAACAGACAATGTAACAACAGAAAAATTGGGATTTACGCATAGTTTTTATAGGGTAGTATTGTATAGTATTTAAAAGTGATTTATGTTGTTGTTTAGATCAAGTACATTTCATATCAAGTTCGACTGGAAGGGTTGTAACGATGGATCAGTTGACAGGTATCTATTGCTTCTTTATAGAGATTCAGGAATGCCACTCTTCAGGCCATGGAACTATTAAGGTCTACTTTTCAGGCAAGAAGTACCCTGAAGGAAGTACCAAAATTTCATTGTTTTGCTTTTAGACCTAATGTATATATAAAGGTAAATGACATTTCTGGAGGTTAAATTAAGCAACAATAATATTTCTTCAAATTGAAATATCAATCATTAATTTGACTTTGTTGTTGTGATTGTCTTTGTTGTTGTTGTTCTTCTTCTTCTTAGTTGAATAATTTTAAAAAAAATTTGTGCATAAGTTGAAATAAATGGAAGATGTTCAGAGTACAATATTTCCCTACCTTTCTTAGTTAATTTACCAATTATATCATCCAGGTGAAATTTCATGGGAGAGGCATCTTGGTTCCCCTGTGGTTGGCTTGTATCAATGGCATCCTGATGGATTGCAGAAAGTTCCAGTAACATATGTAGCTGAAGAATCAATAGATGCAGTTATTGCTACAGCTATAGCTGGTGACAATGGCAGTAGGTTCCTTGGAAAGGGAAAAGAGTTAGTTCTCAAGTATGTTTTACATTCTTTACTTTAGTGCAGAAGAGCTAATAATCACTGAAGTTGAATAATCGTTCTTTCCCCTGTGATTATTTTCATCTTATTTTGTTTATCCCTCTCCTAAAGGAAAGCATGCAATTTCAAGATTGACCCATTGAAAATCAAAACGCGTAGTCATACTTATTAAAAGTACCATTATTTATCTGCCAATCCTGATTATAACAGTCAGATATCACCTGTGTATGAGTGTTTTTTAAGCTGAAAACTGTACTAAAAAAACACTCCTCCACAGGTGGTGCCTGGCAGTTATTCTTCTATTGTTCTCAGGCCCAAACGAACACAAATAAGTACAGGAATACAATACCACATGGATTAATGTTAATGTTGTTCTATTATAGGCCTACTCTCTTTATTGGTAAACATTCTGGTGGTTTATATGCTATACCCACACTTGTTGATGAAAAGTCTGTAGTAATTGATGTAAGAGTTTACTTAATGGGTAACTTCAGGGTGCAACAAATCATTTTATAGCCTAGTACAATAACGTACACAAAGTTCTTATTCAATGTACATTAGATTTTCAACATTTTTCTGGTCTATTCTGAACGTACACAATTTTCATTTACGTATGTATGAAACGTAAGTAATTGCGTACGTATACATTTAAAGCGATGTTCACGCTGTTCTCAAGCATTTACTGTATTACGGCGTGTATAAGTCGAGTTTTTAAGATGTCATTTATAGCCAAAAAATCACCCCTCAACTTATACACCGGGTAGTTCTGAAAAAGTAATACTGATAAAGCACCTAAGGTCATAGTAAAATCTTACCGGTCATGACGTTTTTCCTAGTGTCTTTTTCGGTTTATAATTCCACTGTTGGTCGGACAGTGACTTTGATACACTTAAACATAAACTAGATAGTAAACCTAGTGTGTAAGACGACCCCCAAACTTAATAACATTACTTCTTTACTTGTTAATTCCCAGCTAAACGGAAGTATAATCTACATGACACCAAATATTCTCGAAGATAAACTTTGATCGTCTCTTTTATATACATCTTTCTGTGGCTGTCGTAGTGTTACGCTTTTGGTTTGTGGTTCTATGTCAATAAACACAGGAAACCTTATAGTTTTAGCACGGTTAACCTTGAGTGTCACAGGGAGCCAACATTTTCTGCCACAGTTAACACTGGATGCTGAAATACTCACAGGGTGCCAACATTTTCCACGCCTGTTTCATGCCGAGTTGGTATTCAAGTGTGACTTCTAAATTACAGTATTAATGCACCATATTGAATTATGGTAGTATTTGTAGTTTGAAAAATCATAACAAATCGCGCATGCTTTGCCAAAAGCTCCGATAAAGAAGATGGCTGGATAACGTTGAAAACGTTGTTCTACAGTCTTTACTGCTGACTTTGAACAAGTGATGTCTCGCTTCTTTTCTTTGTTTACGTACTTCTTTTAATGACAATTTATGTACGATAGCAGGAATGGTGTGTACGATATGAACAGAATTATTAATACTAGCGTACAACCTGTATGACCCTTTCCTGTACGATATGGTACACAAAAGAAAACATTCTTGTACGATATCCTTGGTAGCGAGTACGCACAATGATTTGTTGTACCCCGAACTTTTTTCTAAGAGATCTGGCAATAACTGAATGCACTTAATTTAAAATTAGCATCTTATTTATAACCTAAACGACATCAATATTTGCGGACCTTAATTTCCAAGAATTTTGCATGTTTGGGTAAATTCGTTAAAATAATTTCACGAAAGATGGAAATTTCCAATTTGGGGAGGAGTTATTTTTTAATATAGCCTTTTTTGAACTGTATGCTTTGTACAGGGATTATTTGAAAGTAGAGATGATTAGTAAGAAATTAAATTTATATTATATTTTAGCCAAAGTTACTCATGATTGCTGGTCCAAGTTCTAAGGATACTGATTCAGATAAAGAAAACGGAAGGAAAAGATCTAAATCAATTCCCATATTAATGGGTTATCACAGCGTCCCAAAGAAAGCAGCTTCCACCTTATCACCTAAAAATCTACTCACATATCAAAACCGAGTTGTTTTTTCTTCTAAAGTTGATGAAACATCTACAAAAGAGAATACAGAGGAAGTCAAACGTAAAAAGAAAGGTTTAACAAAACTTCTTGAAAATGTGAAAAGTCACCAGAACGTTATGTATATGTTGTTTGCATCTGTTGGGATACCTGTGTTTATATTGTTATTGTTCTACCTTGAGGTAAGAAGAAGACTACTTAAACATTTGTTGAAACAAGAGTAAATAATCTCTGTGGATGAGGGATTTTTGAGCTTTGCTTCAGGCTTTATAGCCTAAAGTCATGCTCAAAAATCACTTCTCCATAGTGATTATTTTGCTTTTATTTTGACCATTGCTGAAGTTTAAATTGTACAAATAAAACAATCGATTAAAGTATTAGTTACTACTTACTCTCTCTCATTCAGACTATTAAGGTCGTTTTCCATTCGGAGGTTTTTACTGCTCGGGCGGGAAAATACCGCGCGGAATTTATTTCGAGCATGTGTATTTGTGAATAAATCGAGATTTTTTCACAAATACCCATGCTCGAAATAAATTCCGCGCGGGATTTTCCCGCCTTAGCAGTAAAAACCTCCGAATGGAAAATGGCCTTTAAGATTCATTTGGTTGCGCATCTTATTACTGGTTATATACTCTAATGATTGAAGCTAATGAAAGAGAAGCCTTCATATTGCCTCAACAGGCCTCTAAAGTCACATCGGCGTTCCTCTGTGAAGACTAATTTGCAGCCTGCTGAAACTGTTACTTTCTCTTAGTAATCTGAGCTAAAAATGATTGGCCAAAAAGATTATAACACAAATATTAACAGGGGTCCTTATTAAAAAGCAGGGAGAGAAAGACTAAAAAGAGGAATTGTGACACTACACTCGATTATTTTGGGACATCACTAAAATTTATGTACTTCTTTTAGCGTCGTTTACCTAATCTTGGTTCACAATTATCAATCCGTTTATCACCACCGAACTCACAACCAAATTCACAAATGTCAGTAAATTCAAACCATTCAAATCATTCAAATCATTCGACATCACATTCTGCTGCAACAAATGGTTCACTAGATATGTCATTTCCTGTTGGTAAATATTTCTGTGTTTATGTATTATTTTAAGTTGTTATAGGCCATCTCAAAAATAGTATCTACATAAGAGAGTACTGAGTCGGAAACCAATTTATTGCAAGTTCATTGACCTAACACACTGCTGTACAGAATTTTAGTTGATTTAACCCTAATAAAGAAAGTTGGCTTTGGAGTGAAAATTTGAGTCCCTTATTTAGTATAAAATGCATTGTGATTTCATTGTTTTAAATATTGTCCATAATAATTAATAATCATTATTCTCCAACTATGTTCTGAACTGATTTGTTTACATTGAGCTTGAATGACCTTACTTCTTATTCTTGTAGAAGATGCTGATGGTTTTGTCCATGTTGGAAAAATAATGTATGATCCAAAAGAATTACTGGGACGTGGTTGTGAAGGAACTACTGTTTTCAAGTAAGCAATACTGAAATAAGAAAAAATCTCTGTGGAGGGGTACTTTTGAGCAAAGCTTCAGGCTGTTTAACTCGTTAATATCTTTTTTATTTTCCTCCTACTTCGTTTTTCGATTTTAATTTCACCCTTGGTAGGTAAAGAATTGTACCTATATGAAATAAACTGACTTTAACCCTATTAGCACTAGGGGGGATTCTGCCCCCTCCCACATTATATTTTATTACTTTTGATTGGAATGCACTATGGAGCTAAAATTTTCTAGAGTTTTAGTTTTTATCAAACAACTTTTCCAAAAAACATTTTCCGAAAATGGGTCACCAGTACCTATTTTTAAGTTTTACATTTAAAAACAAAAAAACTATAACTTGCAAAAGCAAGAATATCAAGACATCTGCTTCATAAGAAATATTCTTATGGTGTAGTGGTCACGTTATGCCTGCATTTCTGCTTTGGTCTACCTCTGCAAATGTGCCATAACTGGACTTTAAGAAGTTATGTCATTTCTTTGCGAGTTAGTCAATATCTTCTAATGTTTAGTGAAGTTTGTTTTACTTTAGGGGGAAGTTTTTGACAATCCAATATCTTATAATGTTTACTAACCTTGTGTCTAACTTTCTAACCTTAAAATAACTGTTGGACATTACCAGTGGAGATGGTACTCAAAGACACACCTCCACAGGTTATGTCAGTTATTTTAAGGCTCACAGTTTAGAGAAAAGTATGATTGTGTTAAACATCTTTAACATGTTTACTTTAAACTTTGGTTGTATTTTATTTTAGAGGAAAGTTTGACTCAAGAGATGTTGCTGTGAAAAGAATTCTTCCAGAATGTTTCAGCTTTGCTGATAGAGAGGTAACTGAGAGAGAAAACTCAAAACAAGAAATATCCGTTAAAAAATGACATCTAAAACGACACTTCTGGTCTTTATTTTTTGTATCAAATTGTATGCCCACACCAACATATTTCATATAAAAAATAAGCAAGTAAATTGTGAATAAGAGTGTTTCATCAAATTGCTGACATATGCTAACACTTTGTTTCTCTTTTTGTTGGTTACAAAAGCAATTGTTCTTTGCAATACAAGCCTGAAAAGAACTATGGAACATCACCTGTGGATGAGTGTTTCAGTGTGCAAAGCTGATTACTATATTCAGAAGCACTCATCCACAGTTAATGTCCAACGGTTATTTTCAGGCTTGTGATGTATATAATTAATATAAAGTCAACCACTGTGGCGAAGAGTGTTATATAAACGAAGTTGTTATGTTTACATTTGCATAACACCTAAGTGTTGAAAGTTTCGATTTGCGCTCAATCAGGAAGGATATGAGTGACTTATGTGGAAGCTGGCTTCATCATTATTCCATGTATTTTAGGTTGAACTATTACGAGAGTCAGATGAACATCCAAATGTTATCCGATATTTTTGTATGGTAAGGTCTAATATATATTCATACAACTGATATTGATATCTTAACGTTCTTAACGTTGATTTCCACTAGGAAAAATAGTTTGTGTGAAAGCCAAAACAAGACATTCCATTGGTAGAAAATGGTGTTTGAAGTCAATTTCTACCAATGGAGTGTCTCCTATTGACTTTCACACAAATATCTTTTGTCTAAATCACCTTTACACCCTTTTTACTCTCGTTATATATACTTTTTTGTATGAAATCACAAAATATATTTTAAAAGTTGCACTTTATTTCCTAGAAAATTGATTGGTTAATTTGTATGAACAAACCAATCAATTAATTGAAAGGCTATTTATCACCTAGAGAATACTGAAAAAATAATTGTAACTTTGCAACACAGCATCCACATCCTTGGACTTTGTTTCTTTGTCACTGCTTAAGGTTGATTTCCATTAGGGGGAAAGTTATGCGCGTAAACCAAAAGAAGTCAATGGAAATCAACCTTTAGGAAAACCCTCTAGTGAATATTTTCTGTTTTACATGTAGGAAGAAGACAAACAGTTTCGATATATTGCTTTGGAGTTATGTCAAGCTACATTACAAGAAGTGAGTAAACTGAAACGAACAAAAAAATAATTATCTATGAAAATGGATCTTGTCTCAAAATCTTGTGAAAAATCCATACTCTATGAAATTGGAGTCAGAAGGTTATGTCCTTATGTTACCTTTGTTATGTTATTTTGCATGATATTATCTTATGTGGGTTCTTAATAATTTATAATCTCTTTCGTCCAGTTATAATAATTTATATCAAAGCTCAGTTCTGCAAACGAAAAATATAAAGAACTTTTGAGGAGTGATAATGTGAGCGTAGGTTTGTAGATTACTTGTTCTTAATGATATAATATTGCCATTATGGCATATAGTGCTGTATGTTATAAGGTAGTAAAAAATTAATAAATAAAAATTAATTTACAATGCAAAAATCAACCAGCTTGCAATTGATTGGTTTCTTTGGTACAAAGAAACCAACCAATTGGAAGATTGTTGATTCAGCACTCTTTCCACGAATTTTGGAGATGGTCCTTATATTTCTTTGAGTGAAACCAGGCCGAAAGATCCTTTGAGCTATTAATTCTTATCTTTGTAATTGTTAATTTTCAGTATGTTCATGTTTCAACTTTTGAAAAATATCAACTATCACCAACCCTTGTATTGTATCAGGCGTTATCTGGCTTATGTCATCTGCATTCGTTAAATATAGGTATGTATATAAATCGTATTTTCCATACACCTCATATTTTTAGGCACCATAGTATAGTGGTTAGTACGTTCCAACTTCATCGGAGCGGCCCGGGTTCAATTCTCGTTGGGGTGCCAAGGTTGACTCAGCCTTTCATCCATACGTGGTTGGTAAAATGAGTACCAGCATGCTGGGGTAATAGGTCAACTTGATCT
>JAULBZ010003383.1:0-16539 GCA_032360805.1 Neoturris breviconis
TTATTATGTAGCATATAGAATTCGAAATTTATTACTGAAAGTTTATGCTCTGTTTACATTGAAAATATAATTATGTCAAATTTATAAAAAAAATCATGTGTTTAATATTTTTCAGAAAGTATAAGATTAGTAGCGTTTAGTAAGGTCTCCAGCCAGTGCATAACAACTTCCAATCATTGAGTTTCATATTTTTTTCAGAAAGGAAACAGAGTAAACCAACTCTTATGTTCAATTATGGTTCAGCATTATATTTGTTAGACAAGACAAGTTTCATTCATTCATATATAAACCCGAAGATGAACAATTTTTTTTTTTCAAAGTCAGTTACCGTCACAAAAATGAACAAGAGTATCATACAAGGCATACTAAATCAACTCGATATATGGAGGCTTTTCTCTCCTTCATTACGTGAAACACAGTTTTTACGAAATTCCTGTTTGTTTACATTATATGCGCGTTTCTTTAGTATATATTCGGTCTGCTTTATATTGAGACCATGCTAGATAAAATGCGTGGCTTTTTTATCGGTTTTGCTTTTTAAAAATCGAATGTAAACAAACACAGACCATAGCGAGAGAGTGCTCCTTTAACAACATGCTTAACTGGCATGCTCTATCTCCTAGCAACAACGGCATAACTTGAGTATTCTCCACAATGTCGATTGGTTTTGTTAATATATTGTCACGAGAAGCTCTGTCATGAGTTGAGGTATGTCTCATGACTCTAGAGCCGTGAACAGAAGCGGGAAAAACCTGTTGTGACATCGAGGAAAACTAAATTTTCACCCACTATAGCTTGCGTGTTTATAGAGTACATTTGTTTCCTACAGTAATAGTCATACTTGCTTGGACAATCTTGTGAAATAGCATGTACTTTAGTTCCATCTACTGCGCATACTACTTGTAGTATTACACAACTGATATCCACCTTTAATTTTCCGATTGTTTCAGAAGTTTCTTGTAAAAGGATTTTGATAAAATACATTGATAGTCTCATTAGTTCAAGACAAAGAAGTGAGTGATAGTAACAGCTAATGATTTCTCAACTTTAAACGTTTTGCTGACCGTTCAAAACGAGTTCCCAGTTAACAATCTCCATAGTGCAATATTCACTCTTTTTTGTATTGGTATTGCTTTTCAAAAATTGTGTATCCTTTTCTCTAAGATTAAAAGAACTAAATCAACAATATAGATGTATATTTTCAAAAAAGTTCAAGATTAAATTACCCCCAGAAAAATAACCAAAATATTTTAAAAACAACATCCTTAATCCCGTTAATCCGAATCCTTAGTAAAAGGTTATCACAAAATGAATACGCCACTTTGTTAAACATTTTAAATAGATACAGTATCAACTTATGCATATTCTCTACTTTTACTTCAGTTTATTCATAATACATAAGATACATAATCAGTGTTTGAAATAAGAACAAATAATCACTGATTTTCAAGCATAGTTCAGCACACAAACTCTGAGTTTATGACCAAACATCAATCTTTGACTGTGATTCACGGAGCATTAACCCTATTTCTCCCCTTGTCATACTTTTTTCAATACTTTTGAATGAATGGCTTTATGATTAGAGATTTTGGGACTTATCCTATAAATTATCTAGTATTTAAAAAAAAAAATACTTAGGGATAATTTTCCCTTTAGTAAACAATTATTTGACAGATCTTACTTTAGCTTGAAAAACATTCTGACGAATTATGAAGACAAAAATAATTTTGACGCAAAACATTTTTTTTGTTCCCCTTGTTTTTTCTTAATGACGTCATCATAAGTAATGCCGTCATCACAATAATAATTATGCAAAATTGTTTATTAGGGTTGCTCCAACATTCTGGAAAGCTTCAACACAACAGCATGGTTCTATCAAAAGTTATGAAGGGGAGGAGGGGGGGGGGGGGGGGGGCCCAATTCTCAGAGCTCCAGAAAACCCAGTAGAAGTCAGACCGGAATATTTTTTTAATGACTCTTTACCACTTTTATTATTGTCTATTAGACATGAATAGCCAAATTACATTACTGTAGCATCGTTACCGTGATAACGGAAATACGAGAAATCCATCAATGAAAACGTTTGTTTTTGTAGTGAAATCTTTATAAATTTATTACGTCATTTGATCGGGTATTGGTATGATATTAAAGCATTCACCAAAAAGAATCTAGTGTCATTATTAGTTTTGATGACAGAGTTAATGACGTCATAAAATGACTCAGAAAAAGGGCGTCTCATACTGGATGATGAACTTAATTTTGACATACTTACGAAAGAGAATTCAATTATCGTTTAAATATTATTATCTCAATCAAAAATTCTGGCTCCTTAAACGTAAGTACCAATAACTTCAAAAATTTTAAACGTAAGTGTCTGCAAATTTTCAAATTTTTTAAGATTTTTGATGATGTCAGCAAAAAAGTCACGTTTTCATTGATATGAAGTGGAGTGTTATGCTTCTAGCTTTAGTAGTGTCTGGGAATAATAGGGGCTTATTGTCTCTCCTCCAGGCCATATAAGGGCATACGAAAAGCACAGGCCAAATAAGGTTAGGTTTCAGGCACTATGACCAGTTTTTCGCTATCTGTTTATTGAAAGATAATTTGATGTGCAAACTGGATCTCCTTGATTTTCTTGTCTTTGCACCAAACTCTTTGGTAATTAGGTGGAAACGCTTTTCTTAGATGTGTAATTTTAAGAACGCACAAATATCTCTACTTTCACTGCACGAAAGTAATATATGCGAATTCAAAGACGTGCTTCAGTAATGACGCTTAATTAAACCAATTTAGGCGAGAGTTATTTTGCATTAACTTCTGTATGGTTAATACTAATAACATGAAACTTAGTCAGATTACATATACTCACAAAATAAATTTTTCTGAGAGTTTAGGTAACGTAACTACCAGTTTTTTTTCTAAAATCTTAAAAATTAGATTTTTTTCGGATTTTTTCGGATTTTTGGTATTTTACAATAATTTTGTTAAAGAGCAACAGAATTGAAAAATGTTATATACAAGTATTTTAATCGTTTTTTTATGAATATATGTTATTTCGAAATCTTTGTATTGAAACTAAATAGCATTGTTGTATTAGGGCTAGTCAGTAAACCTTACTCTTAGGGCTACTAGATAAAAAATGATCATAATGATCCTAGGTAAATTGTAGGAAAAGTTATAAATTTTGTAGTCATATAAGCCATTTATTTATTTGTTTTTGACATTTTTTCGTAACTAGTGATAATTTTCTCCTAGCAACATTATTTTTGACAGGTGGTAAAAACCTTTTTCAAACAAAAAAGTTTTTTTTTCTTATTTCGGCTTGAAATCATTTTGAAAGAAAAACATCTAAAACATTTTTTTTTGCACCTGTTTTCCCGTTATGACGTCATCGTGGGTAATGTTGTCATCATAACATTAACAATCTTTTTAGTTAAAACATTATTCTAGTCAACAGAACAATTTTTTGATTATTGGCTTATAGAATATATAATTTAGAAATCACAGATTAAAGGAGCACTATCCCGATTGTCGAATTAAATGTCACCCAAATTATTTGTTTGTTGTCATATAATGAGAAGGGAAATGTTAGTCACTTTAAAATGCTTCCATATCCACGTAAACAGATCCGCATCCGCTTTTAATATCTATTCATTGGAGTTTCTTTACCAATGTAATAAGGTTGCATTATAGTTTACTGCAGGAGAAAATAACTGAAAAAACAAGAAAAATCTAAGCCATTCCTATGTTTCTTCTCGATTTTTCCTTTACAACAAGAATTTCGTTCTTTAAAAACATACCGTGGTATTCACTAACACCAACTTCATCTGTTTTGATATTTTAAATCTGTTTTCTTTATATTTATACCAAACACTTAGAAAAAACCTCCAACTCAATCAGGAAAACGACCACGACCAACCGCCTTTTTGTAAACACTGTCGGAGAATAAAATGTTAGAAAAAGTACTGACTAAGTAGCGCGCATTTTATTCGTATTAGACAATAAAAATTCACGCGTTTATTATGTAACATAGAAATTGATTACTGAAATTTTATACTCGTTTTACATTGAATATATAAATGTGTCTGCTGCAAATTTAAATATTCTACAAATAAATATTTAAACCTGTGTCTAGTATTTTCAGAAAATCAAAGATTAGTAGCGTTTAGTAGTGTCGCCAGCCGGTGCATATCAACTTCCGATCAATGAGTTAGTTGCATAATTTCTTCAGAAAGGAAACAGTGTTAACTCTTATGTTCGATTTTGGTTCAGCATTATATTTGTTAAACATATCTATGGTTAGGCAGGTTGTTTATTTCATTCATATAAAAAGAAAGCAAGATGAGTAAATGTTTTATCTTCTTTTTAAAGTCAGTATCGCCACAGAAGGAACGAAGGGATGTTAAATCAATCTCCTCCATTACGTCAAACTCGGCTATTTTGATATTTTTTTTTCGTTTGTTCTACTGCGTGGCTAACTACATGCAGAACAAAAACTACATTTCTGTTAGTTTACATTATTTGCGCGTTTCTTTATTAAATATTCAGTCTGATTTATATTACGACCATGTTAGATAGAATATGTGGCTTATTTATCAACTTTGCTTTTCAAAAATCGATTGAAAAAACACGGATCATAGCGGGAGAGTGCTCCTTTAAATCATAATATTTAATAAACTTAAATGGAAACTTAAATGTTTTATAGCGCTATTTTATAAAAACGGATTAAAATAAATGCGAAGAAACGAAATCATGATTTGTTTATGTCTTTCTTTGTCACAAACGTTATAGAAGTATATGAATAAGGTGGATGTTTAACTCAAAAAGAAGTCATTACATTGTTTCAAGTATACATCACATGCATCGTGTGGTGTTAATTTTAAACCAATAGAATGTCTTTTTTTGACTTTGTTGCATAAAATGTGCAAAACAACTTTTATGGTTGGTTTGCTATCAAAAACCACACATATAAATAGATTAAAGTTTTGAAAAGAGTAAAACGTCCCAGTAGAAATAAACTTGTTCAAAGTCAGCAGTAAAGAGACTAGAACAACTTCAACCAGTGTCTTTGCTGCTGACTTTCAGCATGTTTTTGTTCGATGAGAAAGAAACTGTTAAAATATTTCAAAGAGCGATATAATTCATCGCTAATCCGTGCAATGTGAGATTGTGTAACCGTGTTCAAAGGCCGCAGTACGGACCCTATAACAAACGAGGTTATACTGTCTGTCTTTAGTCGTTTAATAAGTTTGTACACACAGGGTTGTATATGGATTTGTGTGCCATGCTATCTACCAATTTATATTGTATATGTTTTATTATAGGCGGAAAGATTATGAGATTATTGTGGGTATTTGATAAAAAACAAAACCACGAAGTAAAAAGATATTATTTGAGAAATAAATATTGTATTTCCAAATTTCGATTGCAGTAGGTGAAACCTAAAGTCTACATCTAGGAGAAATGGTGAGTCAATAAGGATCTAAAAAACGCTGAATACGATCCTAGGTAACTTATATAGAGCTTACAATCTTGTAGTCTGTATCTCGTAGCTAATCTGCAATTTTGGACAGAGTGAGAATTTTACACATATTTGAAATTTCAACTTAAAGAAGAAGTCTATAATTTTAATTAGTAAGACATATGGCACAAAAAGTTGAATATGTGATAAAAACCTGGGTACTAGACTGCTGGGAAGAGCAGAATTCGTCGAGTTTGCAAAATCTTAAATCTTCTCCTGGACATTTTCCGCGTTTTTAATTATCCTTATATGGCATGTATAGATTGTAGAAATTTAGAAAATGTCCATGACTTAATGTCCAAGATTGTGAGTATCTTTTAACACCCTCTGGATTATCCCTAACTGGACTAGATAAATTTGATTCTTTTTCCTTAATATTTCTAAGACCGTATATCCTTTAATAGTAAAATTAATAGAAATATAGACCATTCTTGTATACTTACATATTTACCAATAACTGTATGTAGCATGAGCAGTATATGCAAATCTTAGTCTAATAGGTTTAATTGAAAAAAGATTTATTTAAAAAAAATAATAGCACATAGACAGTAACATGGAGGTATTTTATAGTTTTATTTCGTGTATACATAATACTATGATTTATAATGTGTGTATGCAATTCATAGTTATGTGCTAGGTGTAACTTTCACTCTACTTTTGATGTTTTTTACTGTGACCAAAAATACATATGGACAAACCGATCGACCTAGCGACCTATTTGGGGGAAAACATATCTTTTCGTTGCAATACTCAGTAGAATTATAGACCATCTTATACAAATAATTTTCGTTAACGCCTCCCTCTTTTAAACGTCCCCCTCAATTATGTTCTTAAAACCTATTTGTGAAAAATCTAGATAAAAAATAGAGCAAGTATTTATCCGTCTAAACCACTCAACATCTGTTATCTAACGTGAGAGACCGCCATGGTGACCATTCAATGGTTCTTGTCTCAAAAAAATCTTGATATGCTGGCTCACTCCGAAACAAACGTAGATGAGTCGGTAGATATTAAGGAATTTGATATTCCATTTTCCATTAATAATCAAGCATGATCACTTGCACAGGCACATACATGGGTTAAGAGTTTTTGTTAAAGACGGTCTTCTATGTACCCGTGACATCTCTCGAAGAAGAACTCAACTCTTTATATATCTGCTCTCGAGTATCACTTCTTCACTCGACTAGATTCTAAGGTTATCAACATTGTGGCATCGAAAATGGATCTTGCTTCACTATCCGTCTGCTATTTCGAGTATGCTGCATGTTTGGTTCTGAAGATAAGGTGGTGGTTATTCCCCCTCCCCCTTTCACCCCGCCCCCTCACCCCTTCTGGTTAAACTATGAACATACCGATACCCCTGTTAAACTGGAGTCTTCAAAAGAGGTTCCTTTTCCTCGCACTCTGTGTTGATATGCGCGGGCATACTGGTACAGTTTCCGTATATACATGTAAATGAACCAATAGATTTCTTTTTGGATATTGTACGTCAAAGTGCACTATCTTACTTTTTGCGTGGATCACCAATAGAATCGATATTTTCAAAAACCACACTCACAGCCTTGATTTTATTCTGCCTGTGTTACAGCTATTGCCCACAGAAAACATTATTTTCACCGCTACCACAACAACTCAAATGTGACTGTCAAACCGCTAGTAACCAATGTCAGTACACTCTAAACAACGCCAAAGATCAATATTCAAACGGAATTTCTACAACAGACAGATGCTATCCTTGGAAATGTTAAAAATGTTCAAAACTACAACTTTCCAAGGCCGTTGGTCCAAATGAGATCCCAGTAGTGGTACTCAAAACCATTGTACCTGAACTAGCTTTTATTCTTTCAAAAAATATTTAACAAATGCATCAAAGAGTCTTCTTTCCCAAATTCTTGGAAAGATTCATCGGTTTGTCCTGTTTTTAAAAACTCTAGTCTTCGCTCTGACCCAACTGCATATCACCTATCAGTCTACTTCCAATTATAAGTAAAATCTTTGAATCTGTTCTGAACAAATATATTGTAATTTATCTTGAAAATGCAAAGCTCTTGTCTGCTTTCCAATATGGATTTTGCTCTTCGCGCTCAACAGCTGACATTTTAACAGTTATCACTGACAGAATAAGCAGAGCACTTGAGTGTTCGTTAGAGACACAAGCAGTTGCTCTCGATATTTCAAAAGCTTTTGATAAAGTCTGGTACAAAGGTCTCATATATGAACTTACGGTCTACGGTATTTCCAGTAAACTTAATTTTGTTATCAAATGATTTCTTTCTAATCGAAAAATGAAGTTTGTCCTAGACGGACAATCTTCAAACTTTTATAAGTTGAATGCTGGCGTTCCTCAGATATCTTTGCTTGGGCTAACTAATTTTCTTATTTTAATAAATGTTCTCCCTGATGATATCCTTACTTCCTTAATTGACATGTTAGCAGATGAGTAACCTCCAATCTCAATTATGTTGTTGAATGGAGGGAGGAGAAGTGGTTTGTTTCATTTAACGCAGCACAAACCAAACTCGTCTCCTTTAACCGTCATAAATTTCCCACTTTTCCCGCAATCACTATGAATGGAACCAACCTAAAGAGTCAACTTCTCTTGATCATTTATTTGGTTTAAAGCTTACTGATGACCTAAAGTAAGATAACTACATCGCCTCAATTGCTAAAAGTGCCTCAACGAGAGTTTTTTCTATTGTTCACGTAAATATCTTTTCCCAAGTTCAATTCTCTTTCTCTACAAGAGCTAAATTCGTCCAACCATGGAATATATTTGTCACATAAGGTGAGGAGCTTCTCGACGATCATAATTATTACTTGACTGTGTCTAACATCATGTTAAAAGGTTATTATGTTACAAATTATACTCAACCCTTCAGCCTCTTTCATCGAAATATCTCTAGCGATGACATCATTTTTATAAAATAATGTTAGGATAAGTATCAAAGAGAATACAATTGTCTTTCAGAATCCGGAAACAGGATTAAAAAAATATTTTTCAATTAAAAGTTATATCTTCTTAAAATGTAGGTACCAAAGCTTTTTGTCCGTTTCTTATTGATTGTGATTTCACTTTACAGTGCCAAATTTCGGCCAAAATTTCCGAACCAGTGTAGCGATGATGCTGAAACTTTCTTAATCGTAATATAAATCTATTTGATACATATTGATGAAATCTCCCGTAGTTCAAAGGATCTTAACGCATGCTTATGTTATGAAAATTGGCGAAGTTACTTAAAATTTCAAAACAAATAACTCTGATAAGTTTGATCATGTGACTAACAAGTTTTAGTTTGAAATGAGATTTTTTCGAATTCAAATATAACGTCAGCGACTGGTGTGACACATTTCTGAAAGTGTTTTTGCCTAAGCCATGTGATAAGTGGTTTTGAATTAACATTCCAAATTTCTGGAAAGATCGTAGAACTTGATGCAAAACAATAACTTTCTTTTTGAGCAGCAACGCCTCATTTTCATGTATTTGTGAATAGGTCTATCTATTATCTATCAGTCCTTTAAGGGGCTCTGTATAAGCAGGAGGGGCTTTTACTAACTATACTAATTTCTTAACGGTTTATGGTTGAGCTTTCAAACTTTGCACACGTATGGTCCATTATAAATTGTACATTTTAGCATTTATTTTTTTTCGCTGACGTCAGCATTTTTGATTCGTGAAGTTGCTTAAAATCACAAAATAAATAATTCGGATAAGTTCAGTCATGTAACTAATCCGTTTTCCCCGATTATGCTGATTTTTAAAAAAGTTTTTGAGACTAAAAATCTCGTAAACTATGTGAAAGAACATTTCTATACCTATCCAAAATTGCAGACAGAATGAAAAAAGCTTTTGTAAAACTGTTTTAATCAAAATTCTAATAAAGTATAGTTTGTACAGAAAACTAGCCATTTAAAATTAATTGTTATGACGTCATCAGAAAAATACTGACTTCGGCAGAAAATATTTAGTACCTTTTCGTTTATTTGTTGATAGACCATAACTCCATCCTATTATTCGTTCAGAAGTTATAGAAGGCCGGCTCAAAGGTCCTCCATCATTCATTCAGAGCTTTGAATACTTTCTTTTTATGGAAATTTGTTTCTCATTGGGGCAAAAATTAGGTTTTTGTAGGCTAATCTCAAAAGATCAGACGATATTACGGGAATCGGGGGAAATCGGAATTTCTGGCAAACGGATCAAAGGTCTTCGCACATGTTTATTATCTCTTAACCCTACTCAGGCCGGACTTTTTGGTCAACACATAGTTAGCATTTTATCGTAATTATTTTCCTGATGACGGCATCACTCATGATGACGTCATCTTTGGAAACTTCGTAATGTCCGTACAAATTTTCGCGAACGCACAAACGCACAAACATTAGTACAAACCAGGTACAAAGGAATAGATGAACTTCCTCATGGCGGCTGCCATTTTAATGGAAAGGTACACTGTTACATCTTCCTTGTGTTATAAATTACAGCCAAATAGTAACGGACTAAGAGAGAAATCTCGAGTTATAAACTCGATTGAAACAAGAACAGACAAACTACATAGTAATTCCAGCAGTAAACAAGTATAGATATAGTGTACCAGTAATAACAACAGCAAGCACAGAAATATCGAAATAAGGGGACGGAACGCGATTCAATGCACTCATTTGCAAATGCTAATATTATATGTAAATAGCACGTGCAACCGTTTCAAAAATAGAATCTACAAATCTACTTCGTACCGAAGAAACCAATCGATTGCAAGCTCATTGACCTAACACACTTCTGTTCGGATTCACTTTTCGTGTCAATTTTGACAATTTTAATGATGATGACAAAATGGTTGGCTTTGTGATGGTCTCAAACAATTAAAAAAAAGTCTCGATTTTGAGAAGATTTCATTGTTAACTTACCAGTTACTAAGTACAACGAGCTATTGGCAAAAGCAATCTAGTTTAGAAATAAAATAAGGAAGGAAAACAAACTTGTAACTCTAGCATTTGCAAAACTTGTGCTAAAAATAGACTTTTGAATTTAAAAAAATTGCTGTTTCGTTCGAACGTATTCTGAAACAGGCTATAATGTAGAAAGATAACACTCCGACGTGACTGTATATTTAAAAGAGACTAGATCTAGAATATCTACAGATAGAGAGAGCGGTAGATTGAATCTTTTACATGTTTCAACTAACTGTAAGTGTCCGACAAAATAAATTGATTTCATTTACTTTAATTTCAAAGGAGGGCATCTCATATATCTTTTGATTAGCTTAAATATAACATGAAGCCGAATCGACTTGAAAAATCACACAATAGAGGACTATTTGAAAACCACAAAATAGAGGAATATGAGATAAAAACTTAAGTTTCTTTTAAAACTTGCTCAAAGTCAGGCTATATATACGACAGGCCACACATACGATTTATATATACGACAGGCTACATATACGATATACATATATACGATATACATATACTACGTCAAAAAAAGATTTTGTTTTGAAGTGGCGTGTCTATTGGGTAAAGCATGTATTCTTTTTTGTTTTTAGCTCTATTCATAATATTATGTAAGAGATGTGAAAGATATGAAGCTATTAGTAGCGCTTAGCTTATTGTCTTTTGTAATTCACATTAATTCAAAATGTGGAGAACGGATAGAAATATCAAGAAGAGAAATGAATATTATTTCATTGTATCCAATCACAGTATCAAAGAATAATCAGTCATACAACATGGATATGGTAATGAAAGATATAGCTTATAGAAACGAGTTCAACAGCTCGAAACAGTTAAGGGATAATTTTGGAGCAATAACCTACGATTTTTGTAATGATCTATCAACACTAATGGAAATCTTAATAAATATCTTGCTCGATAGACATGGAATAGAAGACTTTATAGAGATGTTCTTAATACATGCTAACATAGAGTTTCTCAAGAGTGCGCAAGCATTGTTAAGTCAATATGATATAGTATGCAAATTATCATTGGTGATAACACAGACATCAGTATATTTTCGATTGACAAAACAGAAGTATATACTGAACAAGCATTTGGCTTCTTGCGTAAACCTCACTACAACCTCATACCAACTGGGAATGTACTTTACGTCATATTATGTTATCCTTTTGAAGATTTTTGTCAATGTTTGTCTGTTGGGGATGAGGTTAAAAATTCTGCGGAAAATTCTTTATCGCATATCCTTTACTTGGGGGATTATACAGATGTATTGAATCTAAAGAGAGAGTTCATGTCGAAATCAAGTTTCATATATAACTATATGCCTATAGTTATAAGAAAAAGATCTGAAAAAGATTGGCCAAACTTAGCAGAACAATTACAAAAGGAATTTGAGAATACACTATCAATATTTGAATCAAATCCCTATAGATTTTCAAGTTATATAGTAAATTGTAACCAATCGTCTTATATGAGTACTGAAGATAAAATAAAATCATGTAAGCAGCCTACAGCTGTCATAACATTGTCATTTACTGGTCATGCGGTATCTCCTATACCAGACACAACATTAAAAAACTATACTTGCAAACAAAGATGTCCTCTTGGTCACACCATTCGCTTTAATGAAATTAAATTCAAATGGGATTGTGTATCGTGTGCAGGGAACCGTGTAAAAAATACAGTAGGTAATGAAATGTGTTCTCCATGCTTACATGATTGGGTCGCAAATAAAAACAAAACATTGTGTATCGATATTTACCAAAATCGATCTCTTCAGTTTACAGATAGTACAAGTATTATAATGTTATCAGTTTCGGGTGTTATGATAGGTGGAATATCTTTTTCTATATTTATGTTCTTCAAACATCGTGATACACCTGTAGTTAAGTCGTCAAATTTACAAATGTCATTTCTTCAACTTTTATCCCAGCTATTTATTGTGATTTTGATGCCTTTCCTTTTTATTGGAGTTCCAAATTCATTGATATGTATATTACGACCATCGTGCATTGGAGTATTACTAACAATATCCACAGCTGTTACTATGAGTAAAACAAGGACACTTCTGCGTATATTTCAATGCCGTATAAGGATGTCAACAAAAGAACAACTTACCGCCAAAATAATTGAAATGTTTATTGTGGTACTTTTTGTAATCTTAGATGCATCTATTTTGTTGGTATCATTTCAGTACAAGATGCCCGCTAAAACATTCATTGTATCTCACAAAGAAAAGTATCGCGAAACGTATTGTAACAACACAGATGACCACATAGTTGCACAGTTTGGATTTATTTTCATGTTACTGTTGTTTAATTCCATACAAGCTGTGAGAGCGAGACATTTACCTGCAAATTTTAAAGAAACTCGAGTAATAATACTAGCAAATCTTCTATCAGTTTTTATCGTTGGCAATGTCATATGGTGGCCATACAGTCAGGGGAGTCATTATTGGAAATCGATTGTCTTGTTCTACGCAACATGTTCTTTGAATGGTATCAATTTCATTATTCTTTATTCTTATAAGGTCTACATTTTATTGTTTTTGCCTCATTTGAACACAAGAGAATATTTTAGTACTTGTGTAAGAAACAAAGCAATAAAGAATGTAGATCAGCTTCAAATCAATAATACAAACCTTTAACGAAGATTAACTGTATTAGTAGCTTTTATTTAAGATAGGATTATACCGTACGCACCCAGTGGGAATAATCCTGTTCAAAGTTCGGAGTAAAGACGCTAGAACAACGTTTTTTTTTTAATTTTTAACCTCGTTCTAGCGACTTTACTGCTTATGTTTTCGTGCACTGGGGCAAAAGAATAATTCAGATAATATTATTATATATCCAGCTGAAAACTAAACTGAAAAAACGCTTCTTCACAGATGGTTGAACATTTATATGCATGAATTTGAAATATGAGGTGCTCAAAACCCTCAGTAAATAGTTAACGCAGTTGGCAAAAGATTATTCAAAATCTGCAGTATAAACGTTAGAACAACGCAGTATAAACGTTAGAACAATGCAGTATAAACGTTAGAACAATGCAGTATAAACGTTAGAGCAATGCAGTATAAACGTTAGAACGCCTTTACTGCAGACAATGAACATGTTTTTGCCCACTTGGTACTTATCAATATTAGACACAAAAATACGAGCATTTATCAGAAACATGTGTAGAACATTGAGAAACATTTATAGAACATTGTTCGAAAAACTTCTAACAAGGAAAGAATATTGTTCGTATATTTTAAAAGTAAGTGAGTGAAAAATCTCTATTTAATTGCTTGATCGTATTCTGCCAGAGGGTTGATAACTTTAACCCCCTTACTCTGTGGATCTTTGAGAATAACTATGTTTCACACCACCTTGCTTTCTTATTGAGAATTTACAAGTCTGAATTGAAAACCTATGTATTTTACATCGACAGAAGTGTCGGTCAATTATTTAGCTTTACTTATTCTGTTATTTTTTCAAAATCCTATCTAGGCGGGTTTCGTAGACCCCTCCTTCGTAAAATGCAATCAACTTGAAACTTTCCACAAATATACGTCCATCTATTTTGAAAGTATGATGCAGAAAATAGACTATTATCCCTATTTTATCTGTGGTCCTTTGGGTAGCATACTTTATCTGAGGGAGAGGGCAAAAATGCCATGCTTACTTAACTTCTGGACTACTTTAAATTTCTCAATATAAATTGGTACAGATAATGTTCTAATCAAATCTAATTCAAAAATGTTCAAAATCTGGTAGACAATAGGCTATTGTCCTTCTGTTGTCTTGCGAACTATAGAATTCCTTGAAAACGATATAAAATTGTATTTTTACATGTTTAATGTGTTATTTCGGCAAAGATTTAGCGAAAATGATGCAAAATGAATGAAGACATTATTAAGAACAAGATAGTAGCTTTCATCCTTCCGCAAATGGCGAGATCACAATTCCATTTTTATTATTGCAAAATGCCTATTCTGGCTATTCTTTTATGCTCTTTATGCCTATGACTTAACTAAAGTAGGAATTTGGCCTTAGCTCTCCCCTATCATTTATTGTTTTTATACCAAAAAAGGATCGCAATTTCTTTCTTTGTATACACCATCTAAAATGACTATTCTTGCTATTCTTTTATGCTCTTTATGCCTATGACTTAACTAAGGTAGGAATTTGGCCTTAGCTCTCCCCTATTATTTTTGTTTTTATACCAAAAAAGGATCACAATTTCTTTCTTTGTATAAACCAACTAAAATGACTATTCTTGCTATTCTTCTATGTTCTATATAATTTAACCTTAGCCAAATGATCCCTGTTACTCCCTTCTTTTCCTCCGCCAAGATCTTTACATCCCATAATCACAATTTATTTCCTATGCACTAAGCATGGTATCGAGGTCATCAGGGTCCTGGGGTTAAGGTCTTGAGGTCAGGGTCATGAAGTTAGGGTTCAAAGGGTCCTTGGGCAAAATAGCATGAGTTTAATCTAAAAATCCAGAACAAATACGATTTTTAAAAATCGAGGAAATCGAATTCGTCATGTGACGAAACTTGGTAGCTACAAGCATTACCCAAACGTAAGTAATGTCAATACAACAAGGTGATGATTTGCAAAGGATTTTCCACTAAATATGTGGTTTCAGGTTATGACCCAGAAATACTGATCTGAAGAGGATATGAAGCTCAACTACATAGATTTTAATAAATATTAGACAGTTTCAGCACGATAACTATTGTGGTTAAAAAGCTATACAACATAACATGATAAAGTGCGGAATCCGCCTTCGCGGTACTACTGCCCCCGCCCTTCCCCAGTTCTAATAGGGTCAAGACAATAAAGTCACTAGCTCAATATAAGAAGGCTTCTATTATTCTTTGAAAAAATGTTGTAAAAATACAAGTGATAAAATAACCATCATGATCTGTACCGTATTTAAGAAACAATAATATTTCAGTATTTCAAAATAAATCTCCATTTAGCTAACGACGGTTAATGGCCAACTGTCCATTTTAGCAATGGCTGAGGTAAGTGAAAAGTTAGAGGTAGAGGCTAAATCTCCATTTCACTAACGGCTGACTCACGTTTACTTTACGTTACTCGCAACTCTCCAGCTGCTAACCTTTCTATTAAGTAGAGACGTGGGGTGACAGTTATAAAAAGTGGGCGTGACAGTTATAAAAAGTGGGCGTGGTTATCCATAATTCTCCACTTTTTTGTAACTCTCCGCTTTTCTTAACTCTCCTTTTAGTCGGCCTGTCGCAATAATCTAGGTGCGGTCTTATAACTTTACAGGCTATATTTTGAAACCACCTACAATCCCCCACAAAAGTGTTTGACACAAAGTGAAATTTTAGTTTAACCCTCTTTTATCTGGTGTCCTTTAGGTAGCATATTCTCTTCGTCTGAATTATTTTGAATTTCTTAATAAAAATTTCCGATTTACCCGATTGTTAAAAAAATGTTCAAAATTCTGCCACAATATCTATACTGCAAACGCTTTATACCAATTTTGAAGACTTGTAAAATTTCAGTCGTTTTAACGCACCATAAAAAAAGTTATTAAAAAAACCCTGCATGGGTTTGAAAAAAATCTTTCGGGAAAATATCGCATAGTTTCGGGTTAAATGTTTTTAAAAAGGGAATATATTAAAATATAATCCCTTGCCATTTAAAAACCAAAGACAGAACTTAAAAAAACGGAATAAAACTGTTCCAATGGCACTTTAATGAATACATGCTTTTTTGAGAAAAAAAAATTGTTTTTAAAAAAAACATATGATGACGTCATCATAAAACTGCTCTCTTTAGCGAAAATATATTTGCTTTAAATTGACCCTTTGATGATGGACTATAGTCGTACTAAGTGTCAAAAGAAGCCATTCTGTTGGTAGAAATTGACATCTCGTAATGCGTGACGCCGATTCTGCCAATAGTGTTTTCTTTTGACTTTGGCAGCGAATATTCAGAGTGAAAGATTGTTGAATGCAGACTCATAAAGTGGCAATATACAGTCCATATACGGAGCTATATGGGTCCGTATTCCGTAGTCTTTCGCACCGTGTAAGCAGTCATATC
>JAULBZ010003384.1:0-16537 GCA_032360805.1 Neoturris breviconis
GTTAGACTGGAATGCAGGCTAATCTACGAAATCGGAAGATAAAAGCGGGAATCGGGCGAAATTAGAATTTACGGTACACGATTGTTCTTGAAGCATTGGAACGAATTTGACCATCAAAACAAATTCGTGTTTTTTAACATCGCACCATTATATTTGTTGAAAGATATTTAGCTACTCTTGGTTTGTCTGGACGCATATTCCGATGATCTAGAGACGTCAAATTTCAAAATTACGGAGACAATAAGCTAATCTACTTAGTAAAAGAAAGAATCACTATATTAACCATTTCTCTTCTACTAGCCCCCCCTCCGGACAAATGTCCGGTGGCCAAATCTAATTCCAAATACTACCGGACAACACCGGACTTGTCCGGTGGATCGGCACCCTCCTGGAAAAAAAGGGGGAAATCGGATTCATATTTTAAATAGCGATACCATGCAAGCGAGAGGTTATTTTTTACTTAAAACCACTCCAAGATCTCATTTTTAGGCTAAAACTACGATATGGGCATTAAAAATATGGTACATGTGGTATATTCCTTACGCTTGCTGCCTGGCCGAATAATAGCGACGTGGCCAGTCATGGCGAATCTGGGTCATGTCGAACTTGCTGATTTTCTTGAACAATACTTGTGGAGGTCATTATTCAAATCCACTGTTACGTTAGGGAAACTTAGAACTACGAACAAATGGAAGAACAAGTTTCAACATTTAGATTTGAACCAAGAATTTTAAAAAATGAAACGCTGGCTGGATATACTAGGAGAACCGACTCTATTCTAGCTAGCTATAGCTATATACAATGTGAAACGGACGCGTGAATCGGACAGACAGAAACCGATGGCGCCGCTTCTGGATATAGTTTCCTGTTTTCACTCCATGTAAAATAACACCAAAAATATGTGATTTCGTTAGCAAACACGATATTTCTATATATTTTTTAGGAGAGGCATATGCTAAAAGAATTATATATCGCCTTTGTTTAATAATAAAAATAGTAGCGCTTTTGATGGATGTAGCTATATTTACTTATCGATTTATGACGCTAATTTTGGGCAAAATGATACGTGCGTCACACTTAATTCAACTGTGCTTCAAGACCTCCTTAGCCTAATAGGGGTGTTCAAACAATCAATTTCTTCTTTTTTTAATGGCTTCTGGCTGTTTTAGGGAGAGGGGGGTATTACTAGGAGCCGTTAAAAATTTGAAAAAAATATGAAATTCTCTATACACATTTAAGAAAAATGCGATCTTCCAGACCGTGAAGAATCTTGCAAAGAAATTTGGTCTTGGTAAGTCAATATCAGCACATACTTACTTTTCCAATATTCTGGTCTGTAAAATTCCCTAAATGTATATTATGCAGACCAGATATTGGTATAAGAAATAAATTATCATGTACAGGGAGGGGGGAGGGAGGTTGAGTGAAGGTTACATTTGTGATTCCATAGAGAGCTTACAAGAATAGCAAGAATTGGCATTTTAGATTTGATAAGAAAGTATTTGAGATTCAACAAAAAATAAAATATGATCTGCGCAATTTGCGGGGGCCTAAATCTAGTTCATTATTAATATAAACATAACATCTGAAAACATGGAAGAAATACAACCAGCATTTGAATTTTTAGAAGGTTATGATTAATGACTTGACTATTTGATCATCATCTTAGTTCCAACCTCCAGTTTATTTGTCTATTATGTTATTTATGTAGTTCATTACATCTTGTAATATTTCAAACTCCTTACCAGTGTTTCTTGTCTCTTCGATTTTTTTATTGTTGAGAAAAGAAGAGATAAGAAGCGCTGTGAATGAGTTTGACGAATGAGTTTGACGTTCATTCAAACTCGTTCCCAGCAATTCTTGTCTCTTCAACCTTTTTCTCAGTGGGATAAAATCGAAAGAGACAATCAAAAAGCAGATTGAAAGAACGTCAAACTCATTCCCAGCATTTCATGTCTTTGATATTTTTAAATAATTAACGAGACAAGGAAGCGCTTGTATTTTTTGTAATATGGAATATAACATCAGAATATTTACCATGACACACTGGCAGTATATATATAATTTTATTACCATTCACTTTTCCCTCCTTGAGTTATTCGTTTTCTGGATGGTGGAGGAACTTTTGCACTATGTTTTTTCGGATTATGTTCAAGACAGTAAAAGTTAATTTTTTCAATCTCTTCTTGGGTTTCATCAGCAAACCCTTTACAATGGGAATGCACCTAATACAAGCAGCCATCACCATGATTCTTTCCTTTTTCATACACTACACATCCAATCCATAGCGAATCTGTTTCCACATCAGCTGACCATTCATATTGAATGCTTTGTACGTCATTAGCTGCGAAAATTAAAAGAAAAATAATTGACTTATAACGGGGGGAGGGGCTTGGAACAATTGTGTGTTAACATTTTGAGTGGGTTTTTATTTGGCATGATATGTTCGGAATTTTACAGTAACCTTTTAAATAATGGAATAACATTGTCGTTGGTGTTATATTTAAAAGCATAAACATATTTTTTTGTAGAGCTTGTTGGAGATATCCTTGAACAAAAACCAAATGAAAGCGACAGTCTGGATACAGTTATTATTGTGGATAATGTTCCTGTTGTTGGACCAGATAGAATGGAAAAACTAAAGAGTATTATTCGCAAAGTCTTCTCTAAATTTGGAAATGTTGTGAATGAATATTATCCTGAAGAAGATGGAAAAACTAAAGGGTTAGCAAGCCTCAATATAATAGTCGGAAATCACCTGTGGAGAAGTGTTTTTTGATACAGTTTTCAGCTGCAGAGCTGAAACTGTACTCAAAAACACTCTTCCGCAGGTGATGTCTGATCGTTATATTGAGGCTTGGTTAGTTGAAAAACTTATCTGCAACATCAATGTTTGAAATAAGAACAAATAATTACTGTGGATGAAGGATTTTTGAGCGCACCTTCAGGCTATAAAGTCTGAAGCAATGCTCAAAAGTCCCTCCACAGTGATTATTTGCTCTCATATTGAACACTGTCTTAGGTCTTAAAATAACTGCCGGTCATCACTGGGGAGGAGAGATTTTTCAAAATATTTTCAGCCAATTTGACTGAAAATATTCTAAAAAATATCTCCTCTTCTGTTATGTTAAAAAATCACTACACAGTCATTATTTGCTCTTAAAAGACCATCTAGGCACAAAGATAAACCCTATTTTGGGTTTATTCATGATCAGTATATATTCAATTGTAAGAAAGAGTTCAGTGGTTGAAATAAGAGCAAATAATCGCCGTGAAAGAGTGATTATTGAGCATAGCTTCAGGCTACAAAGCCTGAATATATGCTCAAAAATCACTCCTACAGTGCTTCTTTTTGCTCTTATACTTTGTGTAGATGGAACTATTAAGAAACACTCCTCCTTTGCATATGGGAACTAAAAATATACTAAAATATGCAGGTGACGTCGGTCAGTTCTGTTTTAGGATTGAAGATAAAATAACTTATTCAAAAATGTCTTCAGCATTCATCAATGTTATTTTTTTAATTTTTTCAATTCTACACCTGATTTCCCAAATCTTTCATGGAATTCTCCATACTACTGTAGAAGAATGGAATTGGATCCTTGTTTGTATGTAAAGTAAATGAGCCATTATTTATATTATAGTTTTATATTTTTGGAATTCTCAAATGCATCAGATGCTGCTAATGCTGTCAAGACTGCCAATGGATACAAACTTGATAAGAACCACACATTCCTTGTTAATTCTTTTGGTGACTTCGAAAAGTAAATATTTGTATTACTTTCTCTGAGGTGTATTAGCAAACTATTACAGAGGAATAAATATACCCTAATGCTTCGATTAAACGCCGGGAGCGTTTATTAAATATTTTTATTTTCAGAGGAGCCGTTTAATCGATGCATTACGGTAAACCAAAATATTGGCATTATAATAATAGTGGAAAAACCTAATCCTATGAACATACTTATTTTTCGCTTCTGCAGATGCGATTTTTCTGTTTTAAAATTTTGACAATTGATAAACAACTGTAATATAATCAACAGACCACTCTTCCGACCCTGAGCTGGACACTATACCAAAAAACACTCCTTCACAGGTGATGGCAGGTAGTTTTATTGATGCTTGGTATAATAAAGCTGAAATAATCAAAACAAGAATATTACCCAAATATATTTAATGAAGCGGTAACCACCATTCTATTTGAGTTGCAATACTTTGTGATTGTTAGCTTGAGATTCTTCTAGATAAAGCTAAATAAACTGACGTGCGTGTCATGTGTGTGTGTGTGTGTGTGTGCAGTGGTCGAAATGGGAGTAAATAATCACCACAGAGAAGTGATTTCTTTGCCTGAAGCTATGCTAAAAAAATTCTCTTAGACTGAATACTCTTATTTTAGTGTGTGTGAAGTTAAATAAAGTCTTCCCCGTATGTAGCTTATTTGGTGCCTCCTGCCTCCTCCGTTGTAATTATTTACGCTTATGGACCACTGTGTCTTTTAATTTAGATATAAAGAAGTTACTGAAGTATGGAAAACACCAGAAAAAAAAGAATTCCAGGAAGAAGTAAGGAAATATCAAGTATAACCCAATCAGTAAAAACTTGTTGAAAGTCCACAACATAGAAGCTAGAACAATGTTGAAAACGCCTTTACTGCATATTTTGAACAGATTTTTGTCAACTGGGAAGTACTTTCAAATCTTCCGTTCTTCAGTTATAATTTGTATTCAAAACTTTGAAAACATTAGGGACTATTTCCAAAATTCGTTTCCAGGGGAAGAGTGCTGAATCAATTGCAAGCTCATTGACTTAACACTCTTCATCATAGATTAATTTTTTTCAAAATTATTGAATTTTGTATTTTAAAAGCTGCTAAAATATCTGCTTTTGGTAACGAATTTTGGAAATGGCTCCTTACAATCACCAAAACGTTGGTTACAATACTGCGGTCAAATTAGGAACAATCAAAGCTACAAACTTCAGTCTGAAGCTATGCTCAGAAATCCCTCCACGGCAATTATTCATTCTTATTTCGACCACTGATATGACAATATTATTCCTTGGTTGTTTGAACTCAAATGGCTTGTTTATGTTTTAGGGAAATCTTCAATCGTGGTTACTTGAAGCAGATAGTAATGATCAATATTCTGTTATACATGCTGCTGGTGAAAAAGTTGTCGTTTTATCAAATGGTGCGACATCACCTTCACTTGTAAAAAAAAGAGATGTAAGTATGTCAATGTCAGTGAAAATATAAATGCAAATTTCAGACCCTTTGTTATGCATACTTTTATGCAATTGCTAATATGAATAATATTAATTGTGAGTTTCTTCACAGGTTTCCATATTTATCACATGATTTGATTGTTTAAGGCAAAAAAATAAATAAGCCCAGACCATAATATCAGGAATATGATACTAGAATAAACAGGACTCTGAATTCAGATTGGCATTCCCATGTGTAGGAGCTGGCTGCAAGTTAGCCTCTGAAGATGTTCCTCCACATGGGAATGCCGGCATGAATTCAGAGGCCTGAGAATAAATGTATTTGCTAGATTAACTGTTAATGTCTTTATTAGACTAAATGTCTCCACGCCAGACAGCTTTTCTGACATTCAACAACAAAATTATTATATACACTTTCCTTTTTTTCAGAATTGGACAGATACTTATGTTATGTGGTCACCAAAAGGTTCATATTTAGCAACATTCCACAGGCAAGGTATTGCTTTGTGGGGTGGTGAAGAATTTACACGTTTACATAGATTTAATCATACAAATGTCCAACTTATCGATTTTTCTCCATGTGAGAGATATGTTGTCACTTACTCCCCTGTACAGGATACCAATACACAAGAACCTTCAGTGAGTTGAGATTTTCTTTCATCTACGTTTTTTTCTTCGCTCTAGAAAGGTAACTGAGCCTATATCTTTATGCTGTACTATTTATAAGTCTATTGGTATCCTCAGTGTTCGAAATAAAAGTGAATAATCACTGTGGAGGAGGTATTTTTAAGCGAACGTTGTTTTAGGCTATCTAGCCTGAAGTAATGCTCAAAAATCATTCCTCCACCAGTGATTATTTGCTCTGTGTATTTAAATTGCCTTGTTTTACATCCTGTGGTAAGGAATATTACTTTAAGGTTTCTTTATGTGAAGTGTATATTTTTTTAAAAAAATTATATGTTGCATTACTGAAGTTATGACTGCTGCATAGCTGTATTATCAATAAATGGTTTTAAAGCACTGGTGAACCTCTGGGTTTGCGTATATTCTTTAATGGAGGCTTGTGATATATCTGGAATTGTATATATTAACTGGCTAACAAATTACTCCTCCATAGTGATTATTTGTTTGTAGTCAAGCACTTTTGATAATAACGTTGTGTATCATAAATGTGATTATTTTTTTTCAGGCAATTGTAATATGGGATATAAAGACTGGATTGAAAAAAAGAGGTTTTCTTGCTGGTGGAGGGCATTGGCCAGTTTTCAAGTGAGCTTTTTGGTACCTCTTCTGAGTGGAATTTAGGTCCATTTTCATTTTAAATTGTTTTCCTATTATTTCAGGTCTGGTGTGTGGCATTTCTGCTGTGATCGAAATAAGACTAAATGAGCACTGTGAAGGAGGGTTTTTTGAGCACAACTTCATGCTTTGTAGCCTGAGGCTATGTTTAAAAATCTCCACAGTGATTATTTGCTCTTATTTCGACTACATCACAAGCAAATTAATGCTTGGTTTTTAAAGAATTTTTTTTAAAAAAAAATAGATGTGGAGGACATATTTTCCCGTTTAAGTTGCTATGTAGGAGCCATCTCCAAAATTCGTTTCAAAAAGCAGATATTTCAGCAGCTTTAAAGTAGTCAAAATCAATCAATTTGAGAAAGGTTAACTACAATGAGGAGTGTTAAGTCAATGAGCTTGCAATTAATTGGTTTCTTCTGGATTGATTCAGCACTATTCCCCTTTGAGCGAATTTTGGAGATGGTCCCTTAGCTCATATATTTTTGATATTCCATATTTATACGTATACTTTTAATTATAGGTGGAGTCCAGATGGTGCTTTTGTTGCACGTGCTGGCAATGAAAGTCTCAGTGTATATGAATCCCCTGGCTTTGGTTTGCAAGACAAGAAAAGTATTAAAATTGCAGGTTTAAAAGATTTCTCTTGGTCACCCAGTCAAAATATGATTGCATATTGGGTACCTGAAGATGGTGATTCCCCTGCTCGTGTTTGTATCATGGAAATGCCAGTTCGAGAAGAAATCCGAGTTAAAAATTTATTTAATGTACATGATGTAAGTCAGTAGCATACTTTCTTGTTATCTACAAGCCTCAAGATAACAGTCGGACATCACCTGTGGATGAGTGTTTTTTAGTACAGTTTTCAGCTTCAAAACTAAAAACTACTCAAAAACACTCCTCTACAGGTGATGTACGACTGTTATATTTAGGCTTGTAGCTAAGTTAAAGTTGTATTTTGAGTATGTTTCTGTGAATCTCTTTGAAAAATCTAGTATAAGAGGGGTCGCCCTTTATGAAACATTGTCCTTTTTGAAGCACTGCAGTGACAACCCTACACGAGTAAATTTTCCATAGGAAAGTCACTGCAGTGTCCAAACAGTGCACCGTTTCTAAGCTGTTCCATAAGGGGCAATCCCCCTCTAGGTCAAAATAAATCAACATAAAAAATTAGAATATTTGCCGATACTATCTTATATTTATTTTGACTCGACTCAACAAACTTTGTCTTTACAATTGATCAAGTTTATGTCATGGTTATTTTCTTTTTTTTTAGTGTAAGATGCATTGGCAGAAGAATGGTGATTACTTATGTGTAAAAGTCGGTCGTTATACCAAGAGTAAAAAAGTATGTAATTTGTTAGACAATGTTACTATTATTTGGAACAAAAACAAAAAATGCTCCTGCACATATTAAACATTTGGCCCCAATGTTCACAGCATTCCTTTTCATGTCCGTATAGGATCTATAATAGGATCAGTTCTTGAAACAAGATCAATCAATCACTGTGGATGAGTGGTTTTTGAGCATACCTTTAGGCTTTATAGCTTTATTTCTAGCACTGTAAGAAGAGATATATGTTGAATCTAGAGGCGCTTACCTTAAAATTAACAAGGGTGGAAATTCCCCTATGACGAAATTAACCCGAAAACGTTTATGCAAATATTCGAAAATAGGGATTAAGCGGGAGAAACACTTGGCTTTCACCATTTGAAATTAGTGGTGAAACCTGGTGGTGAAAATTAATCCGAAAAAAATGAATGTGAATTTTTCATTTTTGTATTTCTTTCCTCCCACATTAAGTTTTAATAATGATGTGTCAGTGTTTGAAATAAGAGTAAATAATTACTGTGGAGGAGATTTTTGAGCATTTGCAGGCTTTGTAGCCTGAAGCTATCCTCAAAATTATTCCTCCACAGTGATTATTTGCTCCTATTTTAATGTTTAAAAATTCTGGTCCAAGGGGTCCTTGGTCGCTTATTCAAGAGGAACTATTATTAAGGATACTGTGTATAAGAGAAATAGATAAATCTTTTTTCGTAGCTTTTTAGTAATTATAATTCAAACTGTCTCCTTTTCTTAAAGTCATATTTCTCGTCGTGCTTTATGACGCATATATTTTGATCCAGCTATCAAAAAGCAAAGCGTGCTCTGAGTAGTATATTGTTTTGAAAGAAAGAGGCTAACCTATATACACATTAGCTTATTTTTATAAGCCAAGTATCGAATTCTCAGTATACATTTCATGTGTGCTGATGTTCAAACAAATAACTACAGAAACCAATGATTGGTTTGATTTATTGCTTATATTTTTGTTGACCAACCAAGAGAAAAGTTAGAAAAGACTCACTGAGAACCTAAATAATGTAAATAGACCGAGCTAAACAAATGAACGTCTATATTGTAGGCTATTATATGAACACCTAGTATTGCATCCCTTGGTTCTTCTATACTGATTTTTTTTCTAGGGTATTTACTACAATTTGGAACTATTTCGAATGAAAGAGAAAAATATTCCAATTGATACACTAGAAATAAAAGGTATGGCTATGTATTTATTATTATAGCTGTAAGTAGTCTTGATTTTTAAGATCACGTCTTTATAGGTATAGATTTAGGTGATTAATACATTTTAAAAGTGTCTTACTTGATAGCTTTTTTTACAAAGTTTGATTTTTGCCACAAAAAAATATATATATACAGCTTGCTATGTGCAAAATATCAAAATATGCGCACCATTTCCACTTTGTAAATTTTCACGTAATGCTGATAAGATGTTAATACATATTATGTTTTGAGTTCTTGCAAATGGCTTGATTTGATTGGTTCTTTTTTTTACACTATGAGGTTTGAAATCTGCATAGACTGATGTGTATACAATTTTGGCAAATGGAAATCCACCTCAAAGCAGCTGCGCACCGTTCCGTTATTTCTTGATTTTAGCATCACCCGATTTAACTTACAGGATACCGTAATTACGGGAACATCTTGTAGTTAAAGGAAATGCTGCTGTAAGTGGAAGGTGATGATCTGAGACTTTCTGAGCGGTGCACAACTCCTTTAAGTCAATATATCTATGGAGGAGTGTTTCCAGTTTTCTTTGCAACTGAAAACTACTCAAAAGACTCAACCACAGTTGATGTCTGACTGGTTGTTATCTTCAGGCTTGAAATGTAACCGCATGTTTATTGTGTTTCTAGAAGCAATAACTGCATTTGAATGGGAACCAAACGGTAGTAAATTTTGTGTAGTTCATGGCGAAACTCCACGTATATGTGCTAGCTTTTATCAACTCGAAGAAAAAGAGAATGGTAAAGCAGTGTTGATAAAAACATTGGAAAAGAAAACTTGTAATACCATATCTTGGTGCCCTACTGGTCAGTTTTGTGTATTGGCTGGTTTGCGAAGGTATGTCTTCTTCCGTTTGGTTAGAAATGTTATAAATATCAGTGATCGAAATACGAGTAAATAATCACTGTAGAGGAGATGCTCAAATATCCCTCCTCTGCAGTGATTATTTGTTGTTATTTTGACCATTAAATATAAAATAAAAATTCCTTTTAAAAATTGAGGTTTTGTGGACGTGCTATTAACAAAATATTCTTCCTATGTCCCAATCATAAGTTGAATCTTGGGTTCTCAAAACCCTCGTAACATAATAAGATATAAATATAAAAGAAAACAAATAAGTTGACAGTAAATTTTAAAAGAGTAAGATTTTATGTCCAGAAATAACGGTTAGACCTGTCCACAAATACATGCAGCCGAGACATTGGCTGCTCAAAACAGGACTTGTTATCCTTTATTGCATTGCAACAAGTTCTACTTTGAGTAGCCAACGGCTCGTTTTCATGTCTGTGAATATAATATCTATTAACTAAGGCAGCCTTTACATGGACCCCTAAATGTGCTTCACCTTTAACGAGCTTGCAATTGATTGGTTTCAATCAAATGCAAGATCGTTTAGGGTGAAACTCATTTAGGAGTCCATGTAAAAGCTGTCTAACCTTACCTCCAGCTTATACAAGAAGAAATGCGTTATGTCAAATATTGTCTTGTTTCCTACTATTTTCCACAGATGTTATAACTTTACTTTGAAGAAGTTTTTTCCTTTTTCAGTATGAACGGTGTATTAGAATTTGTTGATACAGCTGATATGACTACGATGAACACAGGTGAACATTACATGGCTACAGATGTTGAATGGGATCCCACTGGTCGTTACTTTATGACTGGTGTTAGTTGGTGGGCTCATAAGGTTGATAACGGTTATTTTGTATGGTCTTTCCAAGGAAAAGTAATGCAGAGACATCCACTTGATCAGTTCTGTCATTTCTTATGGCGTCCTCGTCCGCCATCGTTACTTACGGAGAAGGATTTGCAAAAGATCAAAAAAGATTTGAAACGCTACCAGAAAATGTTCGAAATTAAAGATCGTATGTCACAATCAAAAGCTTCGAAAGAATTAATTGATAAAAGACGTTTACTGTTTACAGAATTCTCCGAGTTCAGAAAAAGGCATCAAACAACATTTGAAGAATATAAAGAATATAGAATTGAACTTCGAGGAGGTAATTTTTTGTGCTTTCTGTATATTTCAAGTTTCGTGAGTACAAATTTTCGTAAATGAATAAACTTAATGAATTTCTCGAACATAAACTTTCGCAAATGGATAAGCTCGATAAATTTCGCGAACATCAACTTTCGCAAATGGGTAAGCTCGATAAATTTCGGCAACATAAACTTTTGCGAATGGACAATATTCTAAATAAATTTTATAGATTTGCGAATTGTTTTTGTAGTTTTATAATATAATTTTCCTATTATGAAGTGGCAAAAAGGAAGCTTATAAAGGGTCAATAATTTTGTTACGAAATTGAAGAGCTCATACACAAAGTGTATATTATTTTCGTTAACCCTTCGTGGGGTACTCTCGGAAATTTGTTAATTCATGGGAAGGTATTAGAAGATTCAGGGAGAAAAAAGTCACAAAAGTATGATGCAGATTTTTAAAGTATGTAAGAAAATAACCTGAATAATAATTTTTGTTATGTTACTTTCACAACAAAATTTAAAAATCCAGGAAGTCCACACCATACTAATGAAAGGTTAAGAAATCAGGTAGCTCACAATTATATTAGTCGTTCGACATTGTTCTAGTGTGTTTACTGCGGACTTTGGACAAGTTTTTTGCTCACCGGAAATAATTAGTTCCTCAAAATTCACTCCTCTACGGTGTTTACTTTCAGCATTGCTATTTCCATTGAGAACTTTACATGCCTGGATAACTGCCTAACATCGCCTGTGGGGAAGTGTTTTTGAGTACAGTTTTCAGATTTGGAGCTTAAAAATATACTCAAAGAACACTTCCCCACAAGTGATGTCCGACAGTCATGCTTGCTGTTTTGCTAATTTAATTTTACATTTTAGGTATGGATACGGATAGTTTAGAAAGTGCGTTTGACGAAATAGATGAAGAAACCATTGAATTCTTTGTACGTGAAGAAACAGAAATTGACGAATAGACGCAAAAGAAGTTCACCGATAAATTATTGTAGCCTGGAATCCCCCCAAACTGCTAAGTGAATATAATTTAAAATATATTTTTCAAATCAATCAAATATAAAAAGATGGCGTGCATTTGGTTCGTCATCAGATTGCAGCACGAGCTCCTCCTCCTGTGGTGTTGTCTCTTCATGAATGTTTTCAAAAGTAATCTCGAACATAAATTTATATATCTTCTTTCTTGGAAAAATTATAAAGATGGCGTTCATATTAAAACTAAGTGGTTTTTATGGCCACCGTGGAAAAGGAGAAAGTCTTGTATTGTTAGTTTTGTTAGATTTTGGAATAAATGTTATCACAGATTGAAACTGTTGTACTTACCTTCATTTCTTTAGCCTATCTCCCGCGATCGAGCATAAGCCCCTTCCACTACTAGTGTCTTGTTAAGCCCGATTTCCTTTAAAGTTTGTTGTTAGTCTTACGGCAGTCGTAGACGCACGCTTTGAAAGTTGCCCAGACCTCAACTTTTTAAAACTCCCAAGACGTCTGACAATGCAACTGCAGTGTTTCGATTTCCGTTTTTTCCCCCTAATTTCGCGAACACGCAAAATCAAACATAGCTTAAATGGTGAAAATTCGTGCATGCGAAATTATCAATTCGACGGTTAACGTAACTTGTAGAGAATCGGTTGTAAGTTCTTTTTAGACAGATTTCCACTGGGCGAATTCGTTCGTACATTGCCTTTTTGTGTTTATGAATTCCAACAAAAAGCGAAAGTTTTATTCACGTTAATTATATATCTATTTCCTACGCATTCGCGAAATTTTATTCCTGCGAAAAACTCTTTTTGGGGCACAACCGTTCTTCCCGCGAAATGTAAAAATTTCGAAACTAAAAAAAACGAATGAAATGAATAAAATAAAAACGACGTGATTCTACGGCACTTTCTCTTTTTTGTAGAGGTTTCGGCTGTACACTTCTGCTTTATCGTATATTTTCCATTATTTCTAATTTTAAACTTCTTCATATCGAGGTCATGAAGCTTAAAGATATTTTTATCTAAGAATGAGTACCCTAGTGGTTTCAAAAGTAAAGATTTTCGAACATTTGATTTACATTCGCCAAAATGTTCAATTTATGATTTTTGTTGACGAATTGACCAGAGTCATATTTGGACTTGGAAAAATGTTATTGATATTTTTGATTTCTATGAGACTTTGACTACATTCACTAAAAACCTAAAAAATATACAACTTTAAAAAAACAAAGATGGACAAGAGCCCTTGCATATTTTGGTTAAATTATTTACAATAGTTCACATATATTATTCGCCAAAATGTTCAATTTATGGTTTTTGTTGAGTTCAAAATCTTTTGAATTTTTTTCACTGTTTATAAGGATTTGACCAGAATTATATTTGGGCTTAGAATTTATTTTGAAAAATAATTTTCTATGAGACTTTGACCACATGATGATAAGTGATGTTCTTTATAAGAATAATTTTTACAATTTCAAGAATTAAAGTCTCCATTTTGATTTTGGGAAGCTTCCTTTTTCAATTTTAAAATAAATATGTAATGAAAGCACACAGGGACTTTAAAAGTTGTATTATATGTAATGCTCAGTTAATTATTCCCATTGCGAATTAGAAGTATAAAACATTTTATTAATTTATAATAATTTAAATTTAAATCAATTTAAGAAAATGTATTCTTCTGTTGCATTGTTATATTTAATGTCTTTATTTTTAATTTTAACAACAGATTATGATAACCACCTTTTATTAAATGTTGTGTATACAATAATTAATTGACACTGCTAATAGAAACCATGTTGTAATGTACTTATATTTAATAGTCCCAAAACACAACGTAAATATATTATAAGTATAACTTCATTATACATAGATACAGTTATTTTTAAACATTGCTTCAGGCTATGATATGAAAGTTTTACAATTGTTTATTTGGTCTAAAACATTATCAACTTAATAAGGACATGAAATCCTAATGACATGTAAAATTTGTGTGTTTTTCCTTGATATGAAATTTCACTACTCTCCTCCACAGTGACTTGACATATTTTTACCTTGATGAATGTGTTCCAATTATTTATTTAACCTGAAACTTTATCAACTTAATAAAGGTGTGAAGTCCTAATGCCATGTAATATTTGGTTGTTTATCCTGGATATGAAATTCCAAAACTCTCCTCCACAGTGATCTGACATAATTATACCTTAAAAAAGGTGTTCCAATTGTTTATTTGAACTGAAACTTTACCATCTTAATAAATACATTATTTCAAACACTGACATAATGTGTGTATGCAAATCATATTTATGTGCTTGAGTTTAACTTTCACTTGGTGTGGTGGGCTACTTACCGTACCTTTGATTTCTATGAACTTCATGTTCCGGAGAAGTTTTGTAATTATCTTAACAGTCTATATCATTACAGTTGCGGACGAGATTGGTTAACTCTGCTAATAAGTCTATCCTGCTTGTAGTCTTTGAGTTGTGTTTCGCTCTCCTTCCTGCATGTAATCATTTTTTAAATTCGAGGATCAAGTTCCTAAAGCATTGCTCTCGAATGTCGTGTATCAATTTAAGTGTAGTAGCTGCAACGTTTCTTATTACGGTAAAACCACTACACATTTGAAAATAAGGGCTTGTAAGCACTTAGGCGTTTTCTCCCGAACAGGTAAACCGGTGAGATTTACACATAACAATTATCTTTTAGAATTGAAAGAAAGCTTAATGCTTTAGAGACAAACATAATCTTAATAGGAATATATCACCATCTCCATTATCTCAATTTTATTAATCAGGCTTCTAGGACTACTGCACAATTAATTAAAATTTTGTATCATTTTTATCCATATTTAGTAACATTGTAAGACATACATTGTCATATTTTACATAATTTGTCATAATTAATAAAATATTTTTATAAAACTTGGCGTATATACAGATTACACTTGTATTGAAAATTGCTGAAGTTATGGCCGAAAGCTCTACAAAAAAGGAATGTGTCATTGAATCACGTCGTTTTTATTATATTCCTTTGAAATAGCGAGAAAAAAAAGACCCGAAAAGTAATACGCCAACGTTTCTCTGAATATATATATAACGCGATGTGTGACGTCATTTCTGCCAATGGAATGTGATGGTCTTGTCTAAATGAAAATCAGCATTAACAGTTTGAAAATGGTGTTTGATTGTTATGGTTTATGGAATACCCTTGGGTTTAAGAGGGACGTTCAATAATGGATGTATAATGGATGTATAATGAGATCTATAATTACGTGTAACTTGAGACATATCTTATGAAGGATCAATGACTAATAGGTTGCTCCAAACGTTAGTTTATCCGCCCAACAATGATATTTTTAATTCAATCTCCGCGCCATAGACACCTGGAAATTGCTTGTTTTCCTCACCACTTTCTATGGGTCAAGCGCCTACAACCCCTCGCGTAAATTATGAGACGTTTTTGAATTTTAGCAAGCAATATACACCACAAGCAAAACGCAAGTGCTAAAAATGACCACTAGACGTCCCTTGAGGTTTATTTCGAGGGTTTATCCAAGTAGACTTAAGACTTTAGAAACTCGCCAAATTGTGTTGCTTCTAGCAGCCTAGTACCCAGGCTCTTTGCTCAAAAGCGATTTCCGTGCAGTTCGTCTTGCTAATCGAAATTTAAGTCTTTTTGCCTAATTTGAAATTCGGAATTATTACACAAATTACACCTTGTCTCAAATATTTACGTAAGAGATTGTAGGTCCTGGGTTTAATCCCGATCCTGTCCACAATTACGAGGCGACATCTCGTTATTAAATTCACACGTCACTTGGATTGGTTGCCACGCTGGTGGTATAGAAATGCAGGGACTTTCACATTGAAGCGTCTCTAACACGCTCTGTAAGCAATCATAACGAAATAACATATAATAAGGCAACTAAAATCCATTTAAAAGTTTGTCATGTAACTAACAATTTCTCAAATTATCATTCCACGAAGATGGATATTTTTAGAGATATGAACGAATAAAGGTATCGGAAATTGTGTATCTTCTCTGCTCACTGTATGGCAGTCATCTTGTGTTGCTACACACTTAGCGTTTTTAGATAAAATAATCGCTTATCTTGACACTTTTTGATAATTTTTAGGTTTATAAATTTTTAAATATATGATTAACCTTATTTTATCTTGGGGGGGGGGGGCGGGGCAAAAATGCCCTAACCTTTGTTTTTTTAATTACTTTTTTTATTGACTAAAATTTCTACAATATTTATTACAATTATAACATTTGTGGTCGTTGCAGGTGATCACTGTGATCACGCCCATTTTTAACCGATGTAGTAAAAAAAAAAAAAAAAAGTTTTTGTTTTTTGAGTATCAAAATGTATCTTATATGAAATAGCATATTCTGACAATGAGTCTGCTAAATTACGTGGGTCTCGTGCCATCGTGGGTCTCGTGGGTTACGTGCCCTCGTGCCCTCGTGCCTT